>QLTV01002141.1:5008394-5030451 GCA_003457575.1 Thermophis baileyi
CCCAGTCACATGACTGCCAAGCCACTCCCACCCGGTCACATGACCGCCAAGCCACTCCCACCCCGTCACATGACCATCAAGCCACTCCCACCCGGTCACATGACTGTCAAGCCATGCCCACAAAATTAAGCCACACCCACAAAATTAAGCCACGCCCACAAAATTAAGCCACACCCACAGAGTGGTAGTAAAAAAAATTGGAACCCACCCCTGTCTTACTTGCAAAAGCACTCTAAATCTGTCAGATTGCGAGAAGCATCTGTGCATAGCCTGTGCATAGCCTTCTTCAGGTCACCCCACAGATTTTTAATTGGATTTATGTCTGAGCTCTGATTGCGCCATTTCTATGATATTTTTCTGATGAAGCCATTGTTTTGTTGATTTGGAGGTATGTTTTGGTGAAAGATGAAAATCCTCTTCATCTTCAGCATTTTAGCAGAGGCCTGAAGGTTTTGTGCCAAAATTGACTGATATTTAGAATTGTTCATAATTTCCTCTATCTTGACTAAAGCCCCAGTTCATGCTGAAGAAAAACTTATTGATGTAGGTTTTTGTAAAGGTAGCCTGGATTTGGATGTTTTTCTTTGTAAAAAAAAAAGGCTTCTGTCTTGCCACCCAGTCCACAGCCCAGACATATGTAGAATACAGGATGTTGTTGTCACATGTAATGCACAACCAATGCTTGCCAGAAATTTCTGCAGTTCCTTTAATGTTGTTATAGGTCTTTTGTCAGCCTCTCAGACCAGTTTTATTCTTGTTTTTCTCATAAATTCTGGAGTGACAGCCAGTTCTTGGTAATGTCACTGTTGTGTCATATTTTCTCCACTTGCTGTGTTTCATGGTATACCCAATGCCTGAATTTTTTTTATGTCCTTCTCCTGACAGATACCTTCCAACAATGAGATCTCATTGATGCTTTGTAAGCTCTTTGCAGACCATGGCTTTTGCTATAAGAGGCACCTGACTAAATGTCAGACAAAGGCTGCTAAAACAGCTAAATTTTATGTGGGCTTGATTAAAGTCACTTTAATGTACTGTCTAATATTTAACATTAGTTAGAATGTGGTTGGTTGATTAATTCTGAACACAGCCACATCCCTACTTATAAGAGGGAATGCACATTTATGCAATGATATCATTGTAAGTTTATTATTTTTATTTTTTCCTCCCTAAAAGATTGTATAGCTTGAATTGTACAGCTTATAGGTTATATTACAGGTTAAAAATATTTGTTTTACCTTGATCTGACTTTTTTACTTCTCAAAAACCTGGCATTTTAACAGGGGTGTGTAGACTTTTAATATCCACTGTATATATTATTATTTTATTACATTATAATATACACAAAACATGTACACATAAACAGTTTTTTTCAAGTTCAGCTCAATTCTTGATAATTTCATACATAACATCAGGTAATGTTCTTGGGAGGTAAGAACTGATCTTCTGTTGTCTTATTCTAATTTTGTTCTGTTTTAATGTTTAGTATTTAATTTGTAGCCCAAATATTCTATAAAAGTCTTCTACTTAAGTACTAATTAGGCCCAGCTTCTAAGCTGAAAGTCAGGTGCAGTCATTTTTTAATACTTAATATTTAATACTTCAGTGTATGATTTGCAAACCCCAAAGCATTCAGTTTTAATCAACTCATGTGCAGCAATGTGTGTATAGCTGGAGCTTCAGCTTGGTTATATGCAATTTTTCTTTGTACCAGATGAATTAATATTTTCAGTATTGTCTCTGAGTCTTTTTCTACTCTATTTCATCTTCCCTAATTTCTTTCTTCAAATGCACCTCAGTGACTGAGCAGTTGCTGAACTGAGTATCATCTTCAAAATGCTCCTTCATTTGCAACAACTTGATTTGGAATCTTGCTGATCTTCTGACCTTCTTCTGATCCATTTCTTCTATTATTATTTTCTATACTGCTTGTTATTAGGTCAAGACATAAACCCAACTCTTTTCTGATCTGTTGGTGATAAAATCAGTCCAGAAATATTTACTCCACTCAAGATTTAATAATCCATATTGAGTAGAAGCAGTTCCTCAAATAAGGTAGATTAGTAAGGCTTTTTAAAATGGTACCTTGCAGCACCATTACCAAGCTGTAAAATACCATTTAAATTGACCAGATTTACTAATATTTTCAGTATTATGGCCACCAACAATCAATTTTGTATGTGTGTGTGAATTTAAATTGCCTGAGAGGCTCTCTAAACCTAAAGCAGAGCTCTGTTAAAATATCTGTGCTAAATTGTAGAGATAGCTTGTATATTTCTTGGTTTGCACAAAGCATGGAAGTATAAACAGTAAATTTTAAGAAACATTATAAATAAGGTTGAGTCAAAGGATTATTGACTATAATCAATGGAATTTCAATTTTGAGGAGGGCTTACTGCATGAAATTATTGGTGAAGTAGGAACAATAATTTGTTCCCAGCAAAAGAGTTTGACAAAAATGTTACTTTGCAGAGTCTGATAGGTAGCGCTTCCTAATATTCAGTGTGATTTAAACAAATTTCCTCCCATGATTTTCAGAGAATGTATGATTCATAATCAATTTGACAGAACAATGCTATGCACTGCACCACATGGAGGGAAAGTGCTAATACGTTTGGTGATGAAGCTTTATTATTCCAACAACTGAAGCAGTAGTGGGTTCTAAAACCCTTTATTACCGGTTTGTGCGCACGTGACGCTTCTGTGCATGCACAGAAGCATCCTGGGCGGGTGGGCGGAGCCTCCCACCGCTGCTACTACCGGTTCTAAGAACCGGGCCGAACCAGAAGCAACCCACCGCTGAACTGAAACCATCATTAAACAATTGCAATTGGGAGAAAGCTTCTAGACTTAAAAAAAGGTTGCACACCGCAATTAGCAAATCATTTCAAATTGTGAGATGCAGGAAAATATAGAGGTTTGATATATTTTCTGATCCAGAATATCTTTATCTGCCAAATTTTGTTTTTACAATAACATGGAACCAATTAATGTTCTTAACATTTCATACAGTATGTGCAGGTATACAGATGAATTATTTTCAGTCAGATAACACAGAAAAAGTTACCTGATTGAAAGGGAAAAATAGGGTTGTAAGATAAAGCAGTGTTCACCTAGTACATTTCCTAGTAGCTTTCAGTATTCTCATATTGGCTGGAGCTTCCAGGATTTTAGTAGCATCTGAAGAGCAACAAGTTTCCTACCTCTGATATACAAAAATGTAGTTGTGTGGATTAGGTTTAGCACTTCACCATGTAAGTATGGATACTACTGATGAATGTGTACTAGCCATGTATTATATTTCCAATAATTATTTAACAACCTGAGAAAAATTTCAAACAATATAGAAGCATTATTATGTTTGAATATGATTGCCACATCTCAAAAAGTTTATTGTAGACCTGGAAATGGGGGCAGAAGACTAAACAAAATAACTAGGAGTTGTTGTTAGTCTCACAGAAGGAAGTTGAGATGTTTAGTTTAGCCTGAAGACAAGAACAGATGGATATGATTGAAGCTTGTAATGACTCACAAACCAATCCTTAAAATGGAAAATAGGGAGAGTTTTTCTTCCTGTCTCATAATTGTTCATAATCTCATAATCATAGGGATCCAAGTTCATGGTGGTAGATGCAGGAGAGATGAAAGGAAGTACATAATTAGATTGTGCAGAAGTCTTTAAAAGAAGGTAGATATATTCACAAAAAATTATGGATAAATCCTTTCAGTAGAAAAGTGGTATTAAAATAAATAAAAATATAAAATGCTATTCATTTCCCATTATGGCTGCATATTATCCTGTTTTGCCTGTGAACAGCAGTTTTTGGGAGCACTAGCAGAAGAGGTTAATTCCTAGTTTCTTTCATATTGGTCCCAATGCAGCTACTTCTTTGCTATTACCTAAACTCTGCAATATTTTTTGTGTATGACTTGGTGGATAAAAAGCAAAACATGCCTGATTGGGAAAGATGATTAAGGCTTCCTGTCCTCTCTCTCAAGATTTTGTCTGCAAATCATTAGTTTTAATTGTAATAATTTTGCTAGGCATATGTAGAAAGGAAGAAGAGTGTTATATGAATAGGTTCATGTGTGTGTGGTTGAGTATGCCTGAAGTAAGTGACTATACTTACTTCATTTTTGTTTGTTTGCAGATTGGCAATTATTAAAAGGCTGGACAACATGCCCTGCTGGGTCATCATTTGACAGATATTTAATTATCTAAACAGAGAAGCAGAATGACCACAGGTGGGCAAAAAACAGTGAGAGCAGGAGTGACTTCTGACTTCCCTGTTGCATTTCCCTGTAGGAAACTGGTAAGCAGCATAAGAAATGTTCCTCCCTCCCTTCCTCCCTTCCTCCCTTCCTCCCTGACGTGTTTTTGTGGCAAGAGTAACTTACAAAACCTAGAAAGCTGGAATTGACTCAGAGCAATAGCTGTAGCTGGGGAAGTTGTGTGATTTAATAAAGAATTTGCTCCATTGTTGTGTATCCAATCTTTGGAAAGCAAAGAACCCTCGCAAGCTACATATATTTTTGTTTGCATATTTATTGTATGGCCTCTTTGGGAACAAACCCATCAGGATTAGATTCAGTAGTCCATCTGCATTTAAAAGACAAAGGCCTTTTGAAGCAAAATCCACATTTTGGACAGAGAGGATGACTGGTTTGAAAGAGGGGTCAAAGAGGCCATCTATGTCAAAATTGAACAGCCCTCTCTTGACAGAGGGAAAGGGATATGACATCAGCTATCTCCAGTCTACAACACAGTCCTTTCAACAGTCCTTCCAAGAAGACTCCACACCCATTTGTACTATTCAGGTGATCCTGATGACACAGATAAATCTCCAGGTGGCCTTAATGACTCACTAAAAGAATGCAAATGACCAGCTGTCTGCAAGGTATAAATCCTTCCATTCTCCATAGAGTGGGGGAGAGAGAAGTCAGGAGTGGGTAGTCGCTCTGTCCTTCCATGATGAGACTGAGCATGTCATCTTTTTGGTCACGCCTCCTCTTCCTGGTAACCTCCCAGGTTTGGCTCAATCTATTGTATGGATGAGATGTATTTTGCGAGCAGCTTCGCCTTTCATTTCCTGGCTTCTCAAGTGGAGGATTTGAATTTCGCGGCCAGCGGCCAACAGGCTATCAGCCTTGGCCGTGCTGGGCTCTACAATGCCATGATTCAACTGCAGGATTTGGGATGGAGAAGGGACTTTCTCCGTCCGATCAGCAAAAGGAGTGTGGCCAGGGGCAGCGGTGAATAATCCACGCCCATTTATCTGGCCATTGAGGCTGGCGCTTTGAGCGCCAAATTCAAACCGTGGTGGTAGCGACCCGCTGTGGGTTGGCTCTGTCGCTTTAAAAGGGTGGGCAATGGCAGATTGTGCGCCTTCCACCAGCCGGCAGAGACAGGCAGGGGACAGAGAGGAAGGTACGGTGGCCTCCCAGAGCCACCGACAGAGTTTTCCCAGCCAGAGAGCGGCTGCAAGAGAAGCAGCTAAAAAAAGCCTCAAGGCAGTGGCTTCCAGCAGCAAAAGTTATAAGACAGCCCAGAAGGATGCAGAAAGGCACCAACAGGCATTAGAGAAGAAGCTGGGGAGGTCCATGAGGTCTGGAAATTTCCAGACCTTGGAAGAGATTCCTCAGGGAGGGGTTGAGGCCTCTCTCCAACCAGAAGATCAGGCATTGGAAACAGCCTTAGACCCCAGCCTGGACCAGCCGGCATGTTATTCTTGGTCACCAGATGGCGCTAGAAAAAGGTTTTCCTCAAGGAAACTGGATTCAAGGGATGTTTTTTCTGAAGCAGCCCCAAATCTGTTTGCAACAGCTACAGGGGACCAGATTAATCCTTCTAGGCCTATTCCAGAGGCTATTGCCACAGAGGAACAGAATGATGATTCAGTTTTGCCGAGCCATCTGCAATTGGTAGTTTCCAAGGCTATTTCACAGGGAATAGCATCTGGACTACAGCAATTGGGGTTTTCAGCCAGGGATCTTCCCCTTCATCGGGGACAGCAAGTTCCTTCTAGGTCTCAGGAGGCCTGGCATAATCCCCCAAGGATCCCTACTCAGGATCCAGCTGCTAGGAGTGAAGCCTCCTCTTTAGAGGAAGGAGAATTCACTGCTCTTTCTGAAGAAGAGGAGATTGTTCCTGAGATTTCACCCTTTACTGGGCTCTTCCAACCTGAACTGTTTAAGTTCTTGCTGCACAAGGCCAAGGACATAACTGAGTTGGGATCTCCTCCCACGGCAAACCCAGCCCACAGGGTGGGAAGATCAGGCCATAATCTCTTCTCAGAGCGGGCCATTGAGAATGATATGGTCCCAGCGCCCAAGCTGTTCGTGGACGTAGTTCAGAGGCAATGGGCTAAGACTGGGGTGGGGCCACTCCCTATGGGGTGTGAAAAGAAACTCTATAAAACATAGATTCTACCATCCTTCCCACGGATGCCATAGATGGCCTCAAGTCAGATGACAAGAGAGCAGAGCTGGCCTTGCGCAAGGCCCACCAGGTGGCGGCATGGGCAGTAAGAGCAGACACTTCGGCTTCATTTTTTAATAGGGCCTCTCTGCTCTGGCTCCACCAGATGCAGGACAGGATCTCACCTGGGGATGTCAGGTTGCATCAATATCTTAATAAGTTGGTAGCTGCAGCGGAATATTCTGCTGATGCTACTCTGAATGCAGCCAAATTCACATCCAGATCCATGGCTTCTTCAGCCACCGCATGTTGTCTGCTATGGCTTCGCCATTGGCAGGTGGATAACAAAAACAAATGGAAATTGGCTTCAGCCCCTTTCACGGGGGATAAACTGTTTGGGGAGGCCTTGGAACCTATTCTTGTTGATACCAAGGGCAGAGGCAAGGCCATGCCTTCTTTGTTCAGATGGAAAGACTGTCACCCATCTCCTTATTTTCGAAGCCAGCCATCTAGGATGCAGGACTCGAACATCGATTATCATCAGTCCCAGAGACCGTACTCGAACAGACAGGACAGACAGACGGACAGATCTGACTTCAGGAACTGCCAGCAGTTCCAAGGCAAAAGGCCCTTTCATGGAGCCGGAAGTCACCCTTTTCATCGCCCAAAGTGACCTCAGGACCGAACCTCCTATTGGAGGCCTCCTCGGTCTCTACTTTCATCAATGGGAGACCACAACATCAGACAGGTGGGTCCTCAACACAATTCAATTCAGTCTGGCACTGGAATTCCTCTCCACCCCTCCAGAGTTCTTTATCAGCTGCCCTGTCTCCAGGGACGCAACAAAACAGGCCCTGATGGATACGGCCATACGCCACCTACTGGAGATCCAGGCCATCCAGCCGGTCCCTCCAGGACAACAAGGTTAGGGTTTTTTTTCCATCCTATTTGTGATTCCAAAGAACTCAGGAGGTTGGAGGGCAATTCTAAATTTAAAACTTCTAAACAAATGCATCGCATACAAGCAATTCAAAATACAGTCCCTTCAGTCAGTTCTGGAGAGCATTTGAGAGGGCGACTTCCTAAGCTCAATAGACTTGATAGAAGCCTATCTTCATGTTCCGATCCTGCCCACCCACAAGTGATTCCTGTGTTTTGCCTACCAGGGCAATCACTATCAGTACAAGGCCCTGCCATTCAGCCTATCATCAGCGCCAAGGGCATTCACGAAGCTGCTAGCAGCTCTGGCGGCCCACCTCCAGTCGCTACCAATCAAGCAACATTCTGGTCCAGTCATCTTCAAAGACTCAGGCAGAGGAGGATCTTTGAACAACGATACAGGTGCTCCAAGCACATGGCTTCTCAGTCAACACTGAGAAGAGTCATTTCTCTCCAACCACCCGGCTGCTCCACTTGGGAGCCATCATAGACACTTCTCTATGGTATTCCTTTCACCAGAGAGGCAACACAGCCTTCAGTCGTGGATTCACCACATTCGGAGCAAGGGAACAGTGTCCCTGGCCCTCCTGTCTCAACTGTTGGGCAAGATGGTCTCGTGCATCTCCATAGTCCCATGGGCATGCCTTCACACCAGGGCTCTGCAATGGTTTCTTTTGCCCTATCAGAGATCAGGCAGGAGCAACTCACCGGACAAGGTCAAGTTGCCTTGGGCGGTTCTCCGATCCTTCCGGTGGTGGACCTCTCGGGCCATTCACAAAGGGTGCCTGTTCAAAGAGCCCAGCAGACTCATCATAATGACAGATGCTAGCCTTTTCGGTTGGGGAGCCCACCTGCAGTCTTTGATGGCCCAAGGACAGTGGGGGCAGTCAGATCTGCAGCACAACATCAATTGGCTGGAGCTCAGAGCGGTCCATCTAGCTCTCCAGAGTTTCTAGAATGCAGTGGTGAAGCATCACGTTTTGGTCTTAACAGACAATGTGACCACCAAAGCCCACATCAACCATCAGGGGGGAACGCATTCAAGGCCCCTCATGAAAGAGGCCGAATTACTCGGCCTCTGGGCAGAGAAGTAATAACTTTCCCTGAGGGCAGAACACAAAGCGGGGGTGCAGAATGTGCAGGCAGACTGTCTCAGCATATCGACAGTGGACCACCTGCACCCCTCTCTCTTTCAGGAAATGTCAGCCCATTATGGCACTCCTTTCCTGGACCTGTTCACCTCTCTGGCCAACACGTAACTGCCAAGGTTTTTCAGCAGGTTTGCATCAGCGAGGGCGGAGGGGGTAAATGCCCTCCACATTCCATGGCCTCGAGGTCTTCTGTATGCCTTTCCTCCTCTACAGCTGCTACCAGTGGTGGTCAGGAACAAGAGGAGGTGCTATTAGTAGTCCCCCATTGGCCCAGAAGACCATGGTTTGCAGACCTGGTGGGTCTGTCGGTAGAAAGCCCTTGGAGAATTCCCCAGGACAAGATCTCCCTCAGCCAGGGGGCTCTCTTCCACCCAGAGCCTCAGTGGCTCCAGTTGACTGTCTGGCGCTTGAGTGGAGGGTCCTGATACACGGTAACCTATCATCCAATGTCATTATGCCATTGATCCTTCCTTAGCGTCAGTGGCGCAAGTCCTGGAGTTTCTTCAGAAGGGGTTTGCCAAGGGGTTAGCTCCCAACACCATAAGGAGGCAGGTGGCAGCCCTGGCTTCTGTCTTGTTCTGTGGGAGCTGAGAGTCTCTCTCCACGCACCCCATGGTGTGAGGGTTCCTCAGGCGGGACGCTAACCTGCGGCCTCCAGTTAAATCCACTTGGGATTTAACAAAGGTCTTACAGGCTCTGACAGAAGGCCTGTTTGAACCTTTGAGGATGGCAAGCCCGTGGTTCCTCACTCTGAAGGTGGCCTTCTTAGTGGCCATTACCGTGGCCAGGAGGATTTCTGAGCTAGCGGCTCTTTCAGTGAGGAGAGATCTGTGTATCTTTCATTCAGATAGGGTGGTCCTTAGGCTGGACCCTTCCTTCATCCCTAAAGTAAACTCCTGATTTCATAGGGCCCAGGAATTGGTTTTGCCTAACTTCTGCCCGGGGCCTCAACATGGCCTGAAGCGGAAATGGCATTGTGTGGATGTGCTGAGGGCTCTCCGGATATACATCAGTAGAACTGCTTCATTGAGAAAAACTGAATCCCTGTTTGTTTCTTTCCAGTCCTCCTCATTGGGCTGCAGGGTAACCCCTTAAACAGTGGGAAGGTTGATTAGGGCCTGCATAGCTAAGGCATATGAGTCTCTGGCCCTCCCGGTGCCCCGAGGTATCATGGCACACTCCACTAGAAGTGCAGCCACGACAGCAGCCTGGGCAACACAGGCGTTGATAGAGGAAGTGTGTCGGGCAGCTACCTGGTCCTCCCCTTCGCCGTTCATCAGGCACTATAAGCTGGACATTTACGCTTCGGCTGAAGTGGCCTTTGGCAGGTGAGTCCTCCAGAGGGTCCACACGGAGGAGAGGATTTAGGCCCAGACTGTTCCCACCCGTGGGGACGGCCAGCAGGGGTGGGTTCTAATTTTTTTACTACCGGTTCTGTGGGCGTGGCTTAATTTTGTGAGCATGGCTTAATTTTGTGGGCGTGGCTTGGCGGTCATGTGACAGGGTGTGAGTGTCTTGGTCGTCATGTGACTGGGTGGGAGTGTCTTGGCGGTCATGTGACCGGGTGGGAGTGTCTTGGTGGTCATGTGACCGGGTGGGAGTGGCCAAGTCAATGTCACTGAATTCTTTGCCCCAATGAATGACCTACAAAAAGATGATATAAAAAAAGGAAATTTATTATTTTGTGCACTTACTACTTAAATAAGAATAAAATAAGTACACAAAACAATAAGAGAGCTATTTACTGAAGGAAGATGACTGTCCTGCTGGTCTTCAATACCACCAACTGACCACCTTGTGCTGACCTGCACAAAGAAGAGACACAGAAAGGAAGACTTTAATTGTATGCACTTACACCTTACATAAGAATAACACAATCAAAGAGATACACTCAAGTACTGTATTTTTCGGACTATAAGACTCACTGGTGTATAAGACGCACCAAGATTTCCACCCTCTTTTAGGGGGGGAAAGGTGCGTCTTATACTCTGAAAAATACGGTAAGTACACAAAACAATAAAAGAGCTACTTACAAAAGGAAGATGACTGTCCTGCTGGTCTTCAACACCACCAACTGACCACCTTGCTCCAATGACCTGCACAAAGAAGAGACACATAAAGGAAGACTTTAATTGCATGCACTTACACCTTACATAAGAATAACACAATCAAAGAGATACACTCAAGTACTTACTTGTGTTATTGCTTTGGTGGTTGAAGATGTTTCCACATCGTTCTTTTGTTTGCGGCCTCCTCAGTTGCACTTCTCTTAATCTTCACTCGTGGATCATCGGCTGCACAATGTACTCTGAGCCAGTTTCTGACTACAGGAAGTGAGTCCCATTTTGTTACAGGCATGCCAATGATGCTTATTGTCATCAAATTGCTAAGATTTTGAATAGTTAGGTGGGTTCTTCGTTCTGAACATATGAGGTTCATTTTTGAGAATCCCCTTTCCGCCTCTGCTGAACTAACAGCAATTGTCCTGATAATATCTCTAGCTTTTTTGACAGTCAGGAATTGTATAGTTCTATGGATCTTTGAGTACATTTTCCAAAAAATCTCTGTAGTCATTCAAATCAATTTCGTAATTAAAATTTTTGCCAAATTCAAGCAATCCTTCCTCTGCTTCTGCCCATGGAACGACTACATCTGCAATGGTCCAGTAATCCAGCTCCAAATATGGGATCCGTCAACCTTTTTTTCATATGGGCCCTTTCCCCATCTAAGCATTTCAAATACTTTAATTGATCGCAATACCAATTTTTCGGCCTTGATGATGTCTGCATTTCTCCCTTGCAGGGCATACGACAGAAGAGAAATCTCGTTTAGAATGTCAATCATGAGGGCCAAATCAATCAAAAAATTTAAATTTTCAAGACAGGCAGCCATGCCTGGGTATTTTTCATTGCCCAGAAAAAACTGATGTAGCGCTGGATAAGCACGCCACACAGCTATGGTTGACCTTAAACTACAGGCAGCCCATCTTGGTCCCAAAACTCTGCCAATCTTCACGATTTTAATGCCCAGTTGTTCAGAGATTTGGAAAAGTTCCGCTTGGCTCTTGCAGGATTTATGGAAAGTAGTGTGTATCTTGTCAAAGAATATTTTGAAGTGGTTCAATTGTTTGATGTCCTTTATGGAGTCATCCAGCACAAGTTGGAGGCGATGGTTCAAGCAGTGCCAGATTACAATGTTTGGGAACTCTTTAGCTATTCTGGTGCTGACTCCAGATTTTCTCCCAAGCATAATGCTGGCATCGGACCAGAATGCTATTAAATGCTTTTGCAGATATTCCATGGTAAACCCAACTTTATGTAAGCTTCCCATCACTGAAGAATGTATGGTCTCCGCATCTTGTTTGTCCAATTCCATCAGCTTAACAAAAATGGTTGTTGGGCATTCTGAATCCTCAACTTTTACAAAAACTATCACAACTGCTTTCATTGATAGCATTGAGGCTTCGTCAATGATTAAACACACTTTCAGATTCTTTGCAATAATGCTTTTAAACATGGTGGTTTTAATGTCTGTTGCAATAAACTCAACTATTTTCACTGCGGATCTCTGTGAATGCAAGCCTACTCCCAGATCTACTCCAATTGCAGTTAGCAAATCTACCTGTCCTTCAGTGTCTGAGAATGGTCTACATCCTTGTGCCAGATTGTAAACTGTAAGAAATACTGTTTTAGTACTAGGTACATGTTGTTCATTTGACGTTTCTAGTGCTTTTTAAATAGCATCCTGCTCCTGTTGTTTAATGTTCTCTCTGCAAATGGCGTGTGATTTTGATTTAAAATGTCCATTCATTTTTTTCCTGAGAGATGCTTGCTGCACCTCCTTATTTGTCCCCACTGCCACGATCTTGAAATATTTCCATTCTCTGGAAACATGAACACCTTTCTCTAATGAGAACTCGTATTTCGCACAGTACTCACAACCTAACTTCTTGTCTGACACTGCCAGCCCATCATACTTCTCCTGGAAACTTCTATATTGCTGCAAACTCCAGCAGTCAGGAAGTTTTGGAAGACTTTCAGTTGAGGAGATGGACTTGCTGCTCTTTCCCACTTCAAGTGGTGGAAGCGGTGGTGCTTGTAGTGCTGGTGCTTCTGGTGCTGATGCTGGTGGTGCTGGTGTTGGTGGTGCTGGTGGTGCTGGTGCTCATGGTGCTGGTGGTGCTGGTGGTGCTGGTGCTAGTGCTGGTGGTGCTGGTGACTGTTTTGGATCAGCTGATTGTTCCGGTCTTGGTTTCTTGGTGTAGAAATCGGTCAAATACTGTTGCCTCTTCTTCATCCTGTTAAATAATACTAACTGCAAAAGAAATAAAACAATATTATGGTTTGGACTCGATTGTGGTTGTAAGCTGAGGACTACAGTAACAGAAGGGATCTCTGTTTTCACCCAACAATGTACAGTCTTTTCAGGAAGGATGTCCCTCAACAAACAGGAAAGATATAGTTTTTCATCTAAGAAGTTAGATCAAGAAGAATGAATGTCATAGGTATATTCACAGAGCAATATAGATTTCTTTTTCTGAAATTTATTCCTCAGTTCAAACAACAGGAATATATGAATTAGATTCAGTACTTAGGTCAGTCCAAGTAGCTATTCAAGAGTTAGTAGTGTCATGGTTAGAAGCAATGGTAAAGCAAGATATGGATTTAAAACCAGAAGTATTTTGTTGGGTATTTCAAAGGGAATACAATACATATTTAATTTTACGCATATTAACAGCTGCTGGAATTGTGTTTATGAAATCGAGATATGAAAATGAATAAAGAAAATATTACAATGTACAGAAATGAATAAATTGACAATTAAAATCAAGGAGAAGGCTTTGAATACTTTTTAACGTGGGATTTGTTTTATCAATAGCTAACTAACAGAAACAGAAGTTAGAAATCTAAAAGTATGAAAGAAAAAACCCATTATGTAAGGAAAGGTCACTAAAATGTATAAGCAAATATTATTAGTATTTGATCATTATTAATGTGTAGATAACTGCGGGACGTTACACACACACACACAGACTATGACAGCACCAGGGAAACACCAATAGAATATCATCAGTTTTCCCCCAAAAGACTGCAGATGAAACCAGTTTTTTCTCTAACCCTAAGGACAGGAAAGACAAAGCCACTGGAATAAAAACATAACGGACAGTGCCAGAACCCTCACAGAACCAGCAACCACAAAAAACAGTGCCAAGAAACTCACGCCAGCCCTTCCCCCTTTAAGACAACCTCAGGGAAAAGCACCAGCTAAATTCTTAAGTACACCCATTAAGACAAGGGGAATCAGAAGGCTAAAAATAGCTCGCCTGGAACTCCCCTTTTCCTGTTTCCTGGCAGAACTAATCCCCAGGATAGGAAAGACAAAAGACCTGGGACCAAGACTAACCCAGGAAAACAGGAAAACAAAAGCAGGGCAATCAGAAACCCATCAAGCTGCAGGAGCTCTCAAAGCCACACACAGATCAACATATGAAAGCAGCCATGGAGTCACATAAAAGGTGATTTCTGCAAGAAGCAACCACCTCACAATTATCTCAAATACCAGTTATCACACAGAAACACAAAAAATTGTCAGAAATGGTGTAGGGTCTCCTGCTTGAGCAGGGGGTTGGACTAGATTACCTACAAGGTCCCTTCCAACTCTGTTAATGTTAATGTTAATGTTTATGTTTTCTTTAAAAAAAAAAGAATAGTATAGGTTATTTTCCACTATTGAACCAAAATCTCGCAAACCATGGACCACAGGTCTTCAAACTTGGCAACTTTAAGACTTGTGGACTTCAACTCTCATAGCTGGCTGACTCAGGTTGACTCAGCCTTCCATCCTTCCGAGGTGGGTAAAATGAGGACCCAGATTGTTGGGGGCAATATGCTGACTCTGTGAACCGCTTAGAGAGGGCTGTAAAGCACTATGAAGCGGTATATAAGTCTAAGTGCTATTGCTATTGCTATGGTTGAAGTCCACAAGTCTTAAAGTTGCCAAGTTTGGGGACCCCTGCTTTGGACTAACTACCAGGAGATGCTAAGGTGCATCCCTGCAGTTGTTAAGTGACACGGTTGTTAAGTGAATCTGGCCGCTAAAGGGATCACATGACCCCGGGACACTGCAATGGTCATAAATATGAATCAGTTGCCAAATGTCTGAATTTTGATCACATGACTCTGGGGATGCTGGAATGGTCGTTAAGTGTGAAAAATGGTCATAAGTCACTTTTTTCACTGCCATTGTAACTTTGAACAGTCACTAAATGAATAGTTGTAAGTCAAGGACCAACCTGCACTTAAAAGCAAGATCACAAATAAAACATTTCCTAAAAACAATATTCTTTTTAAAAAATTTTTTTCCTAAAAACAATAAAAAAAATTAAAAAAAATTTCCTAAAAACAATAATAAAAAAAAACATTTCCTAAAAACAACAAAATGCCCTGAAAAAAATTAACAATAAAATATCCTTTTAAAAAAAATAAAAGCATAAAGAAAAAAAAAACCAGTCACTTACCAGCAGGCAGAATCAGCTGCTCTCTGATGAGATGGATGCTGGAATGATGCAGCAGGCGACCAGACGCTCCGGAGTCTGGCTGAAGGTAAGCTGGACTGGAGGCACACAGGGACAACCCAGTTAGCTAGGCCTGCCTGCCAAGGAGCCAAGGTGGCTTAGCCAGCCAGCCAGGCAAGGCCGGGGACTGGGAGGGGTGGAAAGAAAGGCCTCAGCCGAGTGCCGCTGGGCTTCCCAGTCTATGCGAGCCCCGGGAATGGCAGCAAGGAAGCCCTCAGCCAGTCCCGGGGCTCACGTAGACTGAGAAGCCCGGCGGCGCTCTCGGTAGTTTCTTCCTGCCACCATGCGCCCCACAAAGTCACCCTCCGAGCGCCACTGGGCTTCCCAGTCTACGCGAGCCCCGGGAATGGTGGCAAGGAAGCCTCAGCCAGTCCCCGGGGCTTGCGTAGACCGGGAAGCCCGGTGGCGCTCTCGGTAGTTTCTTCCCGCCCCCCTACCATCCGCGCCCCGCAAAATCGCAGCCGTAGGCTTACTTACCTTTAGGCAGCCGCAAGAGGAGGCAGCAGTAACTCAGGTAGGCAAGCCGGAAAGTCAGGACTCAGGAAGTGACAACGCGAGGGCGAGAGGCCGGACCGCGTGGTGACCATGGTATATATAGGGCTCTCAGAGGCGGGGCTATCGGCGAGCCAGCGAGTCAGTGAGCAGCAGGTGGGTAGGCAGGCAGGGCAAGCATGGTGTGGATGGGCGGGGCAAGCAAGCGAGCGAGCGGCGACCGGGCGTATGGGAGGAGCGAGCAGAACCAGCGTGGGGGCATGGCCAGGCTGCCGTTACTCCCGGTTCAGCAAACCCTTCCCTATGTTTACTACCGGTTCTATAGAACTGGTCCGAACCGGGAGGAACCCACCTCTGACGGCCAGGCTTTCCCACTCCTGGCTTCTTCTATGGAGAATGGGCATTGGTCTTACCTGAACACCGATTCTCGTAGAGGGGGACAGAGAAGCCAGACCCACCCAGCCACAGTCTGGTCAGTAGTAGGGTAGGGTCTTACATTTCACAGGTTGCAAATATTGTCATTGCTACACCTTCGCCGAACTGGGGAGGTTACCAGGAAGAGGAGGCGTGACCAAAAAGATGACATGCTCAGTCTCATCACGGAAGGACAGAGTGACTACCCACTCCTGGCTTCCCCACCATCCAGTCAGAGCTGAAGAAGCTTCTTGGATGAGAAGCAAAATGTCTTCAAAGAAAAACAAGAAAGTCCAGTTGCCTCTTGAAAAAGCACCTTTGGGACAACCATGACCTGGATGACTAAGAATCTCCATAGACATTTAACTTCTGAAATAGTCATACATCTGTGACTAAACACAAGAATGTACAGATGTACATTCCTCTGCATGCAACTTTAAGAAACTTCCTCCCTTGTACATTTTTTCTACATATACCTGAGTTCCAAATTTTTCTGAAGATTTTCTAGCAGTTGGAGGTGGGATGCAATGAAGCATGAGATAAAGTCTTTTCTTTGAGTTAAGTGAAAATTACTAATCATTTCCCTTAATAATGTTATGTAACAGTCCTGGCACTGCAGTGTAAATTTCACTAATAGTTTGGGAAACAACTATGTCTTCCTTACATCTGCCAAGCTCTTCACTTAGCAGCAGGTGATCATTCAGTGAAAGTTTATTAACATATTTCCTCTTCAGACTGCATCATGTAGAGTTCCTCATTAGAGTGCGAATCTGCCTTTCACCAGTAATATGAAAAGCATTTATAGAGATACATTCTGCTAATGGAACAGAATTATCTGAACAAATCCTATTAGAATGTCCTGAGTTATATTCTTTGTAGCATTTTGATAGGTATTGTTTTATTGTGATCACTATGGATTTTGGTCTCAATAACATTAAAGATATAAGCTGGGTTGATAATTCCTAGTTTATACTTATGAAGTGAAATGTAGCTTAACAGTGGACAGTAGTTGACTGATAGGATTGACTGGGCTCAAAAATTAAGTAAGATTGGGCCTTATTAGGACTTGGATTGAAAATCTCCATGGAGTATCAGAACTGTAGATTATACTGGAGAGTTGTTTTAAAAATCCCAGGGAAAGATCCCAGACAAATTATTTATTTATTGCTGCTAAAAATAATCTAAGATTATATTCATGAAATCACCAGCGTTATTCCAACGTTTGAGTCCTCTTGTATATAGCAGGGCTGTCAAATTTGCAGCCTGTGGGCCAGATGCGTCATGCGCTGGCCATGCCCACGCCCGGTTTAGCGAAGGGGAAAAAAAGCCCCGATACGTCACGTGACAATGTCGTGACAATGCGAGTTTGACACCCCTGGTATATAGTAATTCATTTTTAAGTCAAAGGCACTTGGCAAAATCAGGAGGGTTAATTTGATTCTTAGTGGCCACAACATATGACTGAGTTGTATTTGACTTGGAGTATGTCAGTTTTGTACAAGCTTGATAGATGCCCAGCTCATACATCTTCCTATGAAGTAACATAAATCAATTGAGATGCCTTCAGAAATAGTCAAGTGCAAATATTTCTATTAAAATTCATATCACTGTGACTGAGTTTTTTAAATTATGATTCAGATTTTGGAGAGAGAGAGAGAGAGAGAGAGAGAGAGAGAGAGAGAGAGAGAGAGAGAGAATTTCCAAAATCAGATCTATCATCCATCATCTATCTATCTATCTATCTATCTATCTATCTATCTATCTATCTATCTATCTATCTATCTATCTATCTATCTATCTATCTATCTATCTATCTATCTATCTATCTATCCTATCTAGAGAGAAAAAGAGACAGTATATACTGTATATACACACATATACACATACACATATACCGTACATACATACATACATACATACATACATACATACACAGACAGAGACAGAGAATATTGAGTCTGAAGGCATTTTTACTCCAAAAATGTGAGTGCCTCACTGTTACGCTTTAAGGTTAACATATTGTCAGAAACCAAGCTTTAAGAAAGGTTGTGTTGGAGAAAAGCCAATCCATCTCAGCCCTTGAAGATCAAAGGAGATTGCAAGAAATGAAGCAAAGATTACAACCAAAGAATGAGTACAAACCAGAAGGACAAGAAAATCCATGGTATTAGTTTAAAGTCAGTGCAAGTGCAGAGAAGGAAACAAAAGTCTTCACTCGCAATAATCTCAAAACCCTGGATGCTTAAATAACAAGGAAGCAAGGAACCTTTTGTACCTGTTAAGAATTTGTTCTTAAGCAATTTTTCCCATCAGCTGTTTGGTCAAACAGCAAGATGATATTATCTGGATGTTGAATATGTGTTCATTTGTTTCTTCATATTTAAAATGCAGGGCAGTGAAGTTATTTAATAGCTGACTTGAAATTGATATCTGTTGGCGTGGTACCCTTTATACAGTTTTAATGATTTCTAACTTGCTAAATTCACAACTAATTTGTTGTTTTCTTAGGATTGCCTGAGGCTGACTCAGAAGCAGTAAACCAGGCTTTCTGCTTTCAGTTATTTTAGAGCATTTTACTATATGATGAGTCACATCTATGAATTAACGCAAGTATCAGTTTTGGATAGAAGAAGTCCAGCAGAGGGTGCTCTTGCTACCCTATGAAGGAAAGAGAATGCTGAATTGAACACTTTTGGAATGGGATAACTGCGTTGTGAACTTTGACAAAGATAATTATGTTTTCTCACACGTTCACACAATGCCTGTTGAACAAATTTCTTCCTATCCCTAGTGAAGAAATCACTATAAGAAAACAAAATTATATTTTTAAGTTGAAGATCAAGCTCACCTCACTCTCCCTTAATCAGATTTTAATTCTATCATTTCTCCAGATTTTATTCTGTAAATTGGAATCCAGTATCTTAGTTCCATTTATATTCTAATAAGTGTAAGCAAAGCAAGCAAATAATTGGCATTCTTGCAATTTACAGATTGTTTGCAAATCTCATTGTCATTCATTCTTCAGCTTTTCTAATTTATAGTATATCATTAAATTAAGAACCCAGTATTCCATCAAGAATTGTCAAATGCTTAAACCAAAGCCCATTTATTTCCTCAGTTGCACTCCAATTTTTTCTCTTGCTTTTTCATAATTATTTAATATTATGATGATACTACTGTTTTTGAGAAAGACAATGTTCTTCACAATTGCCTTTATCTGTGCTGCATCATCATTATGTTATTTTGGATTATCCTATCTGTATCCCAAGTCTAGTGTTATTACTGCTGTTGTGGTATAAATTAGTTGATTAGTTTTGATTAATATGTTGTTTCAATGTTTTCTACTTGTGCCTTTCAGAACTTGTAATAATGTTTTTACTCATTTTTGCAATAGTATAAGCCCTTCTCAGCTAGCTTTTCCAGTTTTATCACTTCAATAGCCATAAAAAACTTTGTTCTAAGGATAAATCTTCATTGATCTGTTCATCAATTCTGGGTATGGGAATTAAATATCCAAATTTCAAATTCTTTTTTCAAATAGTTTTAGGGTTTGGTTGAAAAAAAAATGTCATTGTTGCTCAATTGTTTTCAACTGACACATTTCTTTTACTTTTCTGGTTCCTGTAGTTGCTTTGCAGCTGACTGCCTTGGTTTCCTTGCAGGACAAGCTGAAACCTATAACTTATTTACTGACTGATACCCAGAAACCATAGCACCTTGCTGACCTAAGCAATGACTGATGTGATATGCTTTCTTTCATATGCTTTCCTTTGAAAATGGCCTTTTATCAGATCTTCTATTAAGATATCAGTGAGGTAACTAAGCCCCCTCATGAGGGGATATATGAACCAATGAATTTCCGTTAAAATAAACTTGTTCTCAACTACAGCCCAAAATCTTTGTCTTCCTATTCCATTTATGCATGTAAATGAAAAGGGTGGAATATGACAAATATAATACAGCAGTACAGTTTGTTTTAAAAACACACAATTAGAAAAGGGGATTGATGAGAGCCAGTTTGTAGTGATTAAGGCAGGGGTTTCAAACTCAAGGCCCGGGGCCTGGATCCAGCCCGCGGAGTACTTAGATCTGCCTCATGGGGTCGCCCTGGAAACAGCGAAGGACCGGCCTGTGGTGCTTCTGCCAGCAAAAATGGGCTCCCAAGCTCCGTTTTTGGCTGCCACGGCTTCCTGCAACCCTCTGCCAGTGAAAACAGAGCTCAGGAGGGCCACACGCAGGCACTGGCAGAGGGTTGCAGGAGGCTGTGGCAGCTGAAAACGGAGCTCGGGAACCCATTTTCGCTGGCAGAGCGCTCAGGCCACCACAGGTGCCCCCGACAGGAGTGACGTCGAGCTGGCCATGCCCACCATGGCCACGCCCACCCCAGCCCCCCGAGGTCAAACACAACCCTGATGCAGCCCTCAATAGCAATAACACTTAGACTTATATATTGCTTTACAGTGCTTTACAGCCTTCTCTAAGTGGTTTACAGAGTCAGCTTATTGCCCTCAACAATTTGGGTCCTCATTTTACCCACCTCGGAAGGATGGAAGGCTGAGTCAACCTTGAGCCTGGTGAGATTTGAACTGCCAAATTTCAGGCAGCCAGCAGCTAGCAGAAGTAGCCTGCAGTACTGCACTCTAACCACTGCGCCACCATGGCTCATATGAATGAAATTGAGTTTGACACCTCTGGGTTAAGGCATCAGGTTAGAAACTATGAGACTGTGAGTTCTAGTGCCACCTTAGGCACAAAGCCAGCTGGCTGACTTTGGGTCAGTCACTCTCTCTCAGCCCCAAGAAGAAGGTAATGACAAACCACTTTTGAGAAACTTTGCAGAAACTGAAAGAACTAGTCCGGCAGTGTCTGAGAATTGGACACAATTGAAAAGAGGGGAGAGCTGGCAGCAAATTGAAATTTCCCCTTCTAGAAGGTTAGATAGCCCAATTCTTCCCTTTATATTTTTCTTTGTTCATCGTAGTAGCAACTTGCTTCCTACCCAAGATATCCCAGACTCTCTTTGCATCACTTTCCAGTGTCAAATAAGAAGGTAGAAATTAATTTTTTTCTTCCTAACAAAGCTACAAATTAAACCACTCTCTGATCCAAGGCTGTTTCATTTGACCAATAATCTGACTATATCCAACTGATTACCACTAAGAACCAAACATTTCCAAAAATCCCTGAGACCTGCTTCTACTAGAACTTAGGAACAAAAGCTCAACCCCTTGTACTCACACTCTTTGCACCACTGTTCTTCATTCCTCAGGTAGAGAGTATTGAATTTACTTAGGCACTAACTAGTCACAGACAGGTTTTTCTCCTTATTTCTTTGGAACTGGGGTTTTAATGTTTTTAATACAATGTCATGGAATTATGATTGATTTGTTTATATTTTGACTTTAAGTTTTACAATGAATTGCACAGGGTCTCTTAGAGGGCAGTATATAAATTCTATAATGAAGAAATAAAGAAGAAAGTAGCTTGTACGCACTCAAGGAGTTATTTTGCTAGAATTTCACTGGCATAAACAGCCAGTGAGGCCATTTCAGTATTTTCTAAGAAGTTGATGGAAGCAAAGAAAATAAAGGAAATTTCTATTGGGTTAAAATCCATTTAGAGTTAGGCTTCCATTAATTCATAGAGAGAGAGAAATTATAGAGAGGTTCAGAGAGGTTCAGAGAGGTTCAGAGAGGTTTATTGTGCTTAGTAGCTCACATTTGTAGTCTCCTTTATTTTCATTATTTGTAAAAAATGGTTGGAAAGCCTATTAGGTATGGAATCCACTTGGAGTTAGGATTATGCTTCATGAATTCAAAGAGAAAAGCAAACATGACAGAAGATTTTGATGAGGCTCATGATGTTTTGGAGGCCTCTCACAATTCCAATACCCCTTACTTTAGTTTTTGGGGAAAATGCATGGGAACTTTCTATAATATTGGTAATCCTTTTAGAATTATGGTTAGGCTTCTATGATTGGGAGGGAAGAAGATAGATAGATAGATAGATAGATAGATAGATAGATAGATAGATAGATAGATAGATAGATAGATAGATAGATAGATAGAT
>QLTV01002141.1:5048721-5061698 GCA_003457575.1 Thermophis baileyi
CTTTCTCGCTCTCCCTTCCTTTTTCTTTCTTTCTCTCTTTCTCATCTATCTCTTCCTCTTTCTTTCTTTCTTTCTTTCTTTCTTTCTTTCTTTCTTTCTTTCTTTCTTGTTTCTATCTCCCTTCCTCTTTCTTTCTCTTGCTTTCTTTCTTTCCTTTCGTCTCTCTCTCTCTCTTTCTTTCTTTCTTTCTGTCTTTCTTGTCTCTCTCTATCTCCCTTCCTCTTTCTTTCTCTTTCTTTCGTCTCTTTCTCCCTCTCTCTCTCTCTCACACACACACTTCCTCTTTCTTCCTCTTTCTTTCTTTCTTTCTCTTTCTTTCTTCTTTCTCTCTCTCTCTTTCTCTCTCTCTCTTTCTCACACACACACACTTCCTCTTTCTTCCTTTCTTTCTCTCTCTCTCATTAACCCCAGGCTACATTAAGCCTGATAAATTATTAAAAAAAACCAGGATTGCAATATTTTAAGAACCATATCATGTACTTGAATTGGATGCAAATTCCATAAGTTGTCTTAAGTAAAATTGTGCTGAAAAATTGTATACTATTAGAAATAACTACCCATAGTATAAATTGGAAAGCGCAGTGAATCTAATTTGCTAAAGCTTATACAACCTTACTGACTTATACAACTTATTACTGAGCCGAGGTGGCGCAGTGGTTAGAGTGCAGCACTGCAGGCTACTTCAGCTGACTGCTAGCTGCAGTTCAGCGGTTCAAATCTCACTGGCTCAAGGTTGACTCAGCCTTCCATCCTTCTGAGGTGGGTAAAATGAGGACCCAGATTGTTGGGGGCAATATGCTAACTCTGTAAACCGCTTAGAGAGGGCTGTAAAGCACTATGAAGCGGTATATAAGTCTAACTGCTATTGCTATTGCTAACCTGAACAAACTGAAGTTGGCCTGCATAACAAAAACATAGCATCAACAATGATTCTGCAAAACAGCATACAAGATTTTGTTACAGATATTAGTCCATCATTAAGAAAATAAAACAGGTAGACTTAGCAATTGAATTGAATGTTTATCCTTTAAGAAATCAAAGTAATCAAAATGTGATTGCTGTTTAAAAGAAAAAGAGGAATAGTTTTCTTGTTTTTGAATTCAAACATACAGTATCTGACATTGGAACTTATTTTTTTCAGATGTTTTGTGATTCAAGTCAATAAAAAGGAAGAATGGGGGAAACTATCTCATTGCATTCATAGACTTCCACTCAAAAGTATACTTGCACTTATTTCTTAATCAATAATAATGGAGTGTTTGAGAAATTCCAGCTATAATTCTGTCTTTACACATAAAACCAGCTCAGCAGAAAAATGAAGCTATTAAGTAGGTTAATACTACTTTACACTTATTGAAGCCAATTGTATAAATTTATACAATTTATAAACAGGCTTGAGAGGACCATTTCTGGAAAAAAAAAACCTCTTTTTCACTTCCTCAGAATTATGTGTAGTAAGAAATGTCCCAAAGCTTTTTTGATTTGATTTTGGGGGAAAAAAATATTGCTTGTAGCTCCTTTCTCTGTAGTAAAACTATGAGAATAGAAACCTCTCAAGATGGAGCTGAGCCTTTACGTCTTTAATTAATGAAGCACTGACATAAAACAGTAGTTTTTCTCAATACTTGTTGAATGAACAGAAAAATGTTCATTTGTTGAGTTTTGAATTAGCTGCAGAATGTGTAAAACCCCAATTACTCACAATTGATAAATCTGTGACTGTGCAAAACAACAAGAAAAACATTAGGCCAATTTAAGCAATGGATCCAGAAAATAATTAGGAGACCATCATGAGTCTTATCTCCAAGGAAATATTTCTTATTGAGGCAAAAGACAAAATGTAGCTGAATTCTTCAACATTAGATATCAAGCAATATCCTCTATTATTCTTAGGAAAGCAATATTTTCAGGGCATAGTACACTCAGTGTGGTACACATTCTCTTTCAACACTTAAGAGTTTCTCTAGCCACTCAACATCTATTGTGTCACACTGCTGCTTCTCTAGTAAGGCTGGCTGGCAATTGTTTTTTCTTCATTGTTTCAAATCTTCTTTCTATAAATGCACATCTTGAACTTCATAACTTGGTCTATGGAGATGCTCAGTCATCCAGGTCATGGTTGTCCCAAAGGTGCTTTTTCAAGAGGAAACTGGACTTTCTTATTTTTCTTTGAAGACGTTTCACTTCTCATCTAAGAAGCTTCTTCAGCTCTGACTGGATGGTGGGGAATGGAAGGATTTATACTCCTTGCAGACAGCTGGTCATTTGTATTCTCTTAGAGAGTGGTTGAGGCCACTTGGAGGTTTATCTGTGTCCTCAGGGTCATCTGAGTAGTGCAAATGGGTGTGAAGCCTTCATAACTTGGTGTATGGCATATTTATCATATATATGCACATCACATCATGCAACTGTTGCTATATTCCTGTGTCTAAACTAGAGAGAAAGACTTCAAGAAACTAGAATTTTCCAACATGAAAAGCAAGTTTTTATTAATCCGAAGCTAATGGGGAAAATAATCAATAGTATGCTTTTTATGAGACTCTTATATTTCAAATACAAGAAAGTCCATGCTGATGCTTAAATAGTACCAATAAACATGAATAATATTATTTGCCTAACAATGATATTGCTGCTGTAGATAGGTTGTGATTGAAACAAGTTTAATAATTCACCTGAGGATGTTTTCATCATTTTTCTGCAATGAAGGTTTATGTTCTCCTATTACTACATTTCCTCTGAAAGTTTCCATACTTGTCTTATATTCTAACATAGTTCAAAAATCCAATACTTTCTCATTTTATGGTTCTTTACTACTTGAGCACTTTGTAGTCTCCTCTAAGAGACCACAGAAGACTCCTTCTGTTGCTAAGGGTCTATTCATCAGGAATTTATTCATTTCTTTGCCAAGGCTGCTTTCTGAATCATTAAAGGTGATTCCTAGTTATTTTATGCTAAAGGGTTTTATTTCTATTTTGGCTGGTTTCACTGTTACTTTAACAGACAATGAGGTATTACAATTGCTTTTCAGTAACTTTTGTTCTGGCCCCCATGAATTCAGTCCTGGCTTGACTTCCATAATCTCCATGACCCTGTAAAGTGTGTGTACGTGTGTGCGCATGCTGGCCAGTGGCCATGTAAACAAAGATACAATTCCCAGCTTTATGTTTTGTTCTTCTTACTATGGATATCTTTTGTTTGCTTTCCTAGCTGGGGAAAAGAAAATATAACAAAGATACATTACAAGGTTGTAAAATAAATGCTTTTCAAACTCTTTTACTAATCAATAAATGATAAACACTATAGAGGGCTGCCCCACTTACATTTTTTTATGAATTGACATTAGCATTTTAAATGTCATTAAAATGACATTGAATCCACTTTTCCTTCAAATAATGTTTATGTTATTTATTGATTCATACATTGGATTGATATGGCTACTACTCTCACCAAAGTGAAACTGAATGGCAAACAAAACTTAAAAAATTGATACAACAAATTTTTAAAAAGTGAAAATAGGTACAAAACAGGAACAAAACAGGAACAAAGAGAAATAATGGAAAATGAGGATAAAACCTTATAGTCTTGCCTGACTTCCAGACCCCCATGCTTGGGATAATGTGCAGGTCTTAAGTGTTCTCTGAAAGAGAAGAAGAATTGGGGCCAACCTAATCTGGGAGAGAATGGTATTCTGAAAGACAGGTACAGTCACAGAGAAGCTATTCTCCTTGGGTCTTAGTAGATAATATTCTTTAATACACAGGATCCAGAATAAACCCATCTTCCCAGACTTGATGGAGAGGGTAGATGCCCATCAGCCATCAATAGACATATAGAGATAAATCACATTTACATATCATTTAAAAAGGGAATTAAAAAGCTAAGAAGGAAACAAAAAGACGAGAGCATATACTTTCCAGCAGCCAACACCCAGATAAGCAGGGTTTAACACCCGATTCAAGCAGAAAACAATACCCTAATCCAGGGGTGGGCTTCAAAATTTTTAGCAAGGGGTTCTCTGCCCGGTTGCTGGGTGGGTGTGGCCATGGTGGGTGTGGCCTAGTCGGCCTCCTGCACCACAGCAGGGGGGGTGTTTTTGCCCTCCCCAGGCTCCGGAGGCTTTCCTCGAGACTCCAGGAGGGCAAAAATGGCCTCCTCAGGCTCCGGAGGCCCTCTGGAGGCGAAAGGGCCCATTTCCGGCTTTCCCAAACTTCTGGTAGGCCCAATTTTCACCCTCCCCGAGCCTCTGCACGTGCCCTGCACTTACCTGCATCTAAAACGGGCTGCATGGGGACTCCTGGGAGAGGTGGGGTGGGGTGGGTGGGGCAGCCAGGAGTGGGATTTGGGGGTTCTCCGAACTGCACAGAATCTTAGCTAGAAGTTCTCCTGAACCCCTGCAAACCCCCAGCAGCCCAACCCTGCCCTAATCAAGAAACTACCAAGGAGAAAACCATACCCCCATCAATACTGGAAGGGCAAGCTACTGTACATAAACAGGGAGCAACCACACTCACTATATGAGGTTATGCAGTTGGGTAATGAAACATCTGCAAGCAAACAACCAAACTCAGAGGGCACCAAGAATCCACAATTGGAGAACGGCAGTCTCTCAAATATCACAGCCCCATGCAATACGTAGGGGGAAGAGAATATGGCCTTGAAGGGCAGTGAGGAGGACCATTACCAAGACAACAGTCAGACAAATATGGCTTGAAGTCGTTCCAACTTAAGAAATCACTTCAGACAGGCCTCTCCTGAATTCACTCAGAGATAAAAGGAGAGAAGAGAGAAGCACATTCAGATTTGCAAGATTCTGTTACAATACCTGTCCTAATAAAGGTAGTTGTAAACTTATATGGCATTTGTTCAGATGTGGGTTCCTGCCGGTTCAGACCGGCTCTATAGAACCGGTAGCAGGAATTTTCCCCCGCTTGCCGAACCGGCAACGATGGCCAGCTGGACACGCCCCTGAACCGGCTCTCTCGGCAGTGCCATAGGCACTGCCATCTTGTTTTTTGCTTCTGCGCATATGCAGAAGTTTGGTTTTTAGCACTGCACATGCGTGCATGGCGCACCCGTGCGGCACGCAAGGCGTGCGCGCCCATGTGGCGCGTGAGGAAGCGAACTGGCAGCGAGGTAAGTTAGAACCCACCCCTGCATTGGTTTATTAATATGGTCTGCCCTATATGGCTGATGCTGTTCTGTCCTCACTACACATTACTCTGTGTGCAGCTTAACATGCAGCTAAACCCACCTATCCTACAATAAAACAGACCGTGTGCATAGATCTGGATTCTTTATTAAAAAATAGGATGTGGTGAAACTAGGGAAAATAGGAATACATACAATGAGAACCAAATACAAGATAGGCAGTATTACTGCTGAACATAACAATTAATAACTACAAGTAACCTAAATCTCACCAGCGATGCTCTGTGTATGGGATGTGGGTTTGTCTTTAGATGAACATGTGCCGGAGATTAAGATGGATTCTACTTTGTGCTTCTGCCTCCTCCAAATGCTAAAGGAAAATGGAGTCTGGCTTCCCAGTGTGCACTTGTTTTGAGAGTGCGGGCTGATGGGTAAAGGGGTTGGCTCAGCTTCAAAACAATATAATTGGTATTTGCCCCTCTGGTCACTAGATGAGGCTAGAGAGCAACAACAGTATATAATGATTATATGTTGGGGCATGACACTCTCTGCCTGGTATCAACTGATACCACTATTTGAGTTCTGAGATGGTAGCATTAGGTGAACTGCCGTTGCTTTTTTGCTGATGTGGCTGTCAATAGAGTGATTTGACTGCAGTTTCAAAGGGGAGCACATTAAATTGGGGCAGTTGAACATGGTTTTCCACTCGTCCCCTTCCTTAATTCTGACCCTGTAATAGGCTTTGCACAAGTCCAATATGGAGAAAATTCTTCCCTTGGATAAATGGCCCAGCATGTCTTTCATGAGGGGGAGGAGGTACGTATTTTCTGCACACACTGAATTCAGACCCCTATAATCAACGCATAAGTGAAGCGACCCATCTTTTTTTTCCTGGAAAAACACTGGGACGGCAACTTTGGGTCTGGCCGGTTGGATGAAACCCCAGGCTAAGTTGTTCTCTATGAAGGTGCATAGCTCTTCCAGCTCCCTAGGGGTCTGTTGTGGTCCGCCAGTGGCCTGCGAAGCTGGCAGCAGAGTCGGACAATGAGGAGGCTGGGAAGGAACATGGGCCAGGCCTGGAGTCTGGAGAAGGCTCAGTGCCAGAGGCAGGGATCCAGCCCGGGCCATTTGGGAGCTCTGTGCTGACTCCAGAGCCTCCAGAGGCTGACATGAACAAGGCAGAGGAACAGGGGGAGCCGGGTCCCAATGCGCGCATGCGCAGAGTTGCCAGAAGGCAAGAACAGTTACAGAGGAGGACTACTCGGGAGTAAGGCTTGGAGATAATTGGCCCTCCCATAGGCTATAAATGTGGATCAAACAGATGTGCTCATTGCAGGAAGCAACTTGGTTCAATTCTCAGCATTTTGGTTCGGACTCCGTGTTTCTGTTTGACCTTGCAAAGTTCCTTGCCAATTAGGTCTTTGGCAGCGTGTCAAGAAAGATAAAGGTTCGGAAGAAGGCTTATCTGCCTTCTTCCAAAAGACTTCTGCCAGACTTGTTATCATTGTTTGGGACTTATTACGGCTGGGAATGAACTTAATTCACAGCCGTTAAAAATAAAAAGAGGTTTTTGGGACTCCGTTTGTGCTGTATTATTTTATCAGGAAGCCTAGGTCAGAACAGTTTGCTTTCTGCCCAAAAACTACAAACAAACCTCTAATAAGATGGAGCAGCTGCGTGCCAAGAATGCACAGCTTAATCAACAACTAGCCCTGTTGGCTGCCCAGATGGCTCAGCTCCAAGCCCATGCTGCTCCACCTCCTCGGAGGAAATACCCGGTAGCTGTGCCAGATAAGTTTGACGGCAAACAAGACATGTTCCCGGCTTTTTTGGGACAATGCCAGCTTTTTATCAGCCTGAGAGCTGAAGACTTCCCCACTGACCAGGATAAAGTGGGGTTTATGATCAGCCTGCTCTCCGGCTCTGCGGCTCGCTGGGCCACGCCCCTGTTGCTCCAGGATAGTCCTTTGTTGGATGACTTCAGGGGGTTTCAGGAACACCTCAGACTCATGTACGAGGACCCCATCAAAACGCAGACAGCTACTAGGCGTCTGAAGGCCTTGAAGCAGGGCCAGCAACCCCTGCAGGAATACATCAGTGAATTCCGCCTGCTTAGCCAGGATTCGGCCTGGAACGAGGCTGCCCTCATGGACGCGTTCCAGGATGGGTTGTCGGAGGAGTTACAGGACGAGTTGGTCCGTGTGGATATTCCTCCGACTCTCAACGCACTGGTTCATCTGTGCCTCAGGATTGATGCGAGATTGCAGAGACGGACCAGTCACCATGCCTCCCAGGAGACTCAGTCATGCGTGAGACCCCGGTTCCACGGGAGGACCCCATGGAAATAGGCGCAGCCAGACCCCGTATGTCAAGGACTGAAAAAGACAGACAGTGCTCAGGCGGGTTGTGTTTGTATTGCGGGGAACCTGGACACATGGCTGCCTCTAGCCCCAAGAAGCGACGAGGGGCGTTGGCTCCTGGCCCTGCCCCACAGCTGCAGACAACCTTGCCGGGAAACACCCTGAGCCCGATCTAGGGGAGACCCTGGGTTGGGTGCGCACCAACACTGGGTCACACCCAGCGGATGTGGATCCCAGACCCCCCCCCGTCACTTGATTCTGGCGGCACAAGTCTTCCTCTGCAATAGCCCACAGAGGATTCCGGCTCACGCCTTGGTGGACTCCAGAGCCACCACACACTTTATGGATGAGGCATTTGCCAAATTTGCCATCCCTCTGTGTCCGGTGGATCCTCCCATGCTCATGGAGACCATTGATGGTTGGGTGCTTCTGTCTGGGCCTATTAAGGCCACAATGCAACCCGTGCGCCTGACCATTGGTTCTCATGAAGAGGCCATCCAGTTCTACATTACTTCTGGCCTGCATTTCCCTATGGTCTTGGGCTTGGCTTGGCTCCAGACTCATGATCCACACATCCTTTAGTCCCAGAACTTCACCTCATTCCCGGTAGCCTGCAATGTGTGGACCATACCCGCCAAGTCTGCGCAGGCCAGGTGCTGGGTCCATCCGAGGTGTCTTTGCCTTCCAACCTCATGGACTTTGCGGATGTTTTCAGTGAACAGGAGGCGGACCAATTGCCTCCACACCGGCCGTACGAGTGCCCCATTGATTTAATTCCGGATGCGCCACTCCCAGCGGGGCATTTGTATTCGATGTTGGACCCTGAATTGGACGCGTTATGGGACTTTGTGGACAAGAACCTGGCTCAGGGTTTTATCTGGCCCTCGTCGTCGCCCTGTCCGCTCCGGTCCTGTTTGTCAAAAAGAAGACTGGAGACTTGCGGCTTTGTTGTGATTACCGGAAATTGAACGCAATCACTGTGTGCAACCGGTATCCTCTGCCCCTGATTCCTGAACTGTTAGAATGGCTCCGGGAGGCTACCGTGTTCACCAAGTTGAACCTGCGCGGAGTTTACAATCTTGTTCGGGTCTGGGCCGGGGATGAATGGAAGACAGCATTCAGCACCAGGTACGGACATTTTGAGTACACGGTTATGCGGTTTGGGTTGACCAATGCTCCAGCCATCTTCCAACATTTCATGAATGATATTTTCCAGGATCTCTTGGACCAGTTTGTTGTTGTCTATTTGGACGACATTTTGATTTACTCGGCCTCCTGGGAGAGTCACCAATATCACCTCCGCCTGGTCCTGCAACGGCTTCAGGAGCACCATCTGTATGCAAAGCTGGAAAAGTGCCAGTTTTATCAGACCACCATCGAGTTCCTGGGACATTGCATCTCCCCCGAGGGCATAGCGATGGAACGGAGCAAGGTCGAGTCTTTGCATAGTTGGCAACCTCCCCGGCGAGTGAAGGATGTCCAGCGACTCCTTGGGTTTGCCAACTACTATCGGACCTTTATCCCTGGCTTCGTGTTCTTGACCACGCCCCTTACTCAGCTCCTGCAGAAAAAAGTCCCATTCCGGTGGCGTACCCCCGAACAGCAGGCATTCCAGGCCTTGAAGCAGGCCTTCATGAAGGAGCCCATCTTGAAACATCCTGACCCCCCACCCTCCATTTGTGAGGGAAGCAGATGCGTTGGATGTTGCTGTTGGAGCGGTGTTACTCTAGGCTCACGCGTCTGGCTGTACCCTCTTCCCTTGTATTATTCGCGGAAGCTTAACTCTTCCGAGCGCAACTATACCATTTGGGAGCAGAAGCTACTGGCCATTAAGACTGCATTTGAGGTCTGGAGACATCACCTGGAGGGGGCCTGACATCAGATTGAAGTCCGGACGGACCACAAAAACCTGGAGTTTCTGCAGACCGCTCGGAAACTGAACCAACGCCAGATCCGGTGGTCCTTCTTTTTTGCCAGGTTTAATTTCCGCGTCACCTACATCCCCAGTGGGTGCAACCAAAGAGCGGATGCGCTCTCGCGGAAACCTGAGTATTCCCACATCGAAGATCCGCTTCCGCTCCAGACAATTCTGCCCATTGAGTCATTCTCCACAGTTCAGGAACCAGTGGACTTACGGGCTCAGATCCGGGAAGCGCAGCGGCAGGACGCTTACGTGGAGCAATGGAAGGGAGAGGTAGGGCCCGCTTCTCCCTGGACATTTACCGAGGACCTCTTGTGGTACCGAGATAGACTCTATGTACCAGTGGGGCTGCTCCGGGGTCTTATCCTGTCGCAGTGCCATGATAATCCTGCGGCAGGGCACTTCGGTCTCATTAAGACATTGCACTTAGTTTCTCGGACCTTCTGGTGGCCCCAACTCCACCACGATGTCCAGGCCTATGTCACGTCCTGTGTACGATGCCGACAGGCCAAGTCGGCCACGGGAGCTCCCCCAGGGCTGCTCCAGCTCTTGCCGACACCGGAGAGACCCTGGGGTGCCATTTCCATGGACTTCTTGATGGATTTGCCTCTGTCTTTTGGCTTCACAGCCATGTTCGTGGTGGTAGACATGCTGATGAAGATGGCACATTTTATTCCATGTCATGGATTACCGACGGCTCGCACCACCACCCACATGTTTATCCAACATGTCTTTTGGCTGCACGGCCTACCGGATAGGGTCGTTTCAGACAGAGGGGCCCAATTTACAGCCCAGTTTTGGAAAGGGCTGATGACGGCCTTAGATGGGAAAATCTGCCTGTCATCGGCTCATCATCCAGAAACCGACAGCGGGACTGAGAAAGTCATCGGGATCCTGGAGCAATACCTGCGCTGCTTTGTGAACCAGAAACAATACAATTGGTGGGAGTATTTGGCAGTTGCAGAGTTCGCGTTTAATAACTCACAGCACACCTCCACCCAAACGACCCCTTTCTTAGCCAATGTGGGATAACATCCTCGGTTCTTTCCTCTCACACAACTTGACTCACCAGTTCCGGCAGTGAATAACTTTCTGTCCGAGTTGCAGGCAGTACATCAATTGGTGCAACGGTATCTTGAGAAGGCCAAGGAGGACTACAAATGAGTCGCGGACCGCTCTTGGTGGGCAACACCAACATTGGCTGTGCGGGATCATGTTTGGTTGTCCACCAGGCAACTTCCATCAGACCGGCCGGTCAGGAAGCTAGATCACCAGTACCTTGGCCCGTTCCCTGTTGAGGCGGTCATCAACCCAGTCACCTACCGCCTGACTTTGCCACGCTTGATGCGTGTCCATCCCATCTTCCATAGATCCCTCCTCATTCCAGAATGGCCAGCCTGTCTGCTCCACCAACCTGACCATCCCCAGCTGGCGCCACATGATGGCGATGGACCGCCTGAGTACGAGGTCACCAGCATTCGGGACTCCCAGTGGCTGAAGGGCCGGTTCCAGTACCTCATTGAGTGGAAGGGCCGGAGGACTTCACCTGGGAGGATGTGACCTCTGTACATGCTCCTGTTTTGGTGAAAGCCTTCCATGACTGATTCCCTGGCTGGCATCGTCAGGAGCTGTTACTCCCCAGGGGAACCTCAGGGTCCCTTTTTTCCAGTCCACTTGGGGGTTTCAGTGCTTCAGCCACATAAGTCCCAAAACAAGGGGCCATTCCATCCCAGGTGCCACTATGAAAGTTAGATCTCATTGTGGCTCCCCATGGCTAGCTCTAGGGGTTCCATGGCGAATGTGGCTGGGACTCCACCCAAGACTGACCCATCCAGTTGGCAAAAGACGATCAGTTTCCTTAACTTTTTCAAGCGGATCCCCAGCTCACCCACCAGGGTTGGGCTTATTAGGCACCTGGTGCACCCCGAGTCTAGTAGGGCTCTTAATTTTACTCTTCTTCCCAAAATGGGGATCAACAGTTCTAGGGGCAAGGTGATCGGCTCAATTGGTACACTTACCAAGAGGCCATCCTCGAAGTCACTGTCGGATTGGTTGGGGTTTTTTTCAGATGGTATCAGAGTTCCCACTCCAGGTTTTGGGGACAGGTGGAACTCTATGACCACACTGCTTTTTAGGGCTGGGTCTTTGGCATGCAGTGTAGTCTTGGCCAACTTCCCAATGGGCAAGTGGTCACTCTTCTTTTTCGTTGTCTTCGAACGGCATTCAGCAGCTTGGTGGCCTTCTTTTCCACACTTGAAGCAGGCAGTTGAGTGTGGCGCTGTGGCTTAACGCACTTTCGCTCCCTTTTGGGTGGGGATCTCTTGAACCAGTACTGGTTCCTTGCTTGATCAATTTCTGCCTCCTCCTCCAGGATGTACCAGTTGTAGAGACAATTTGGTGCCCCACGGGCAATGCAGGCATGTAGAGGTCATCATTCAGCCCATTCTTGAAACAGCTCCTGAGGATGTCCTTGGGCCAGTCGACACAGAAGGCCAGGACTCTGAACTCCTCGGTGTATTCAGCCAGTAGCCAGCAGCCTTGTCTCGTGGTCTTAATGTGATCTCTGGCTTTACAGTCTGCCAGGGGGTCCTCGAACCTCCGCCGGAGGGTCATCATAAAACAATTGAAGTTCCAGAGCTCTGGGGCATTTGCATTGTGGAGGGTCAATATCCACCTTGCAGCAGCTCCCTCCAGGGCCAGAGTGACGACTCTGACCCAGGCTCCCTGGGTCAGGACCTCTCGCCCATACTCTTGCATATAGGTGAGGATGTGAGCGAGGAAGAACCCCAGTTGTTGGGGATCTCCATCGAATGGGGGTGCTTTTTGCTCCAGTTGGGGAGCTCTCATGGCTCCTGGTGCAGGGACATTCACCGGGTCCTGATCTCAGCATAGAGGGTGTGCAGAGGTGGCAGCTACCCCATCTGCTCTGGTGGCATTCCCAGATATTCCCAGGGTGGGAGAGACTGGCCTTCCTCCATCTGCTCCCCCTTGCCTCTCATCATCCCCGGCTGTCCAGGCCACCTCAGGTTCTCAGGTCCTGGAAAGCCTCCAGCATGAAACGCATAACATGTTTTTTGAGGTGATCCTCTTGGTCTGGCTCCTCTTCCAGATTATCATGGTCAGACAGGGCTTCCAGCTCACCCCTCCAGCCCTGCTGCTGACTGCCTTGGGTGAGGGTGACCCCTTTGGTCCTGTTGTGGTCCACCAGCAGCCTGCGGAGCTAGCAGCAGAGTTGGACAGCGAGGAGGCTGGGGAGGAACATGGGCCAGTCCTGGAGTCTGGAGAAGGCTCGGTGTCAGAGGCAGAGATCCAGCCCTGGCCATCTGGTAGGTCTGTGCTGACTCCAGAGCCTCCAGAGGCTGACATGAACGAGGCAGAGGAACAGGGGACGCCTGTTCCCAATGCGTGCATGCACAGAGCTGCCAGAAGGCAAGAACAGTTATGGAGGAAAAGGGCTACTCAGGAGTAAGGCTTGGAGATGATTGGCCCCTCCCATAGGATATAAAAGTGGAGCAAACAGATGTGCTCGTTGCAGGAAGCAACTTGGG
>QLTV01002141.1:5061708-5080558 GCA_003457575.1 Thermophis baileyi
TGCTTGCTGCAGGAAGCAACTTGGTTCAATTCTGGTCGGTGTAACTCAGCAGCTCCGTTCTGACTCCATGCTCTGTTTGGCCTTGGAAACCTACTTGTCAATTAGGTCTTTGGCAGCGTGTCAAGAGTGATAAAGGTTGGTGCTTATCAGCCTTCTTCCAAAAGACTGTGGCAGACTTCTGTCAGACTAATTAACATTGTTTGGGACTTATTACGGCTGTAAATGAACATAATTTACAGCCATTGAAATAAAAAGAGGTTTTTTTGGGACTACGTTTGTGTTTTATGATTTATCAGGAAGCCTAGGTCAGAACAGGTCCTTCCTTCCCAATGGTCTTTCTTCCCCATGCTGATGGACCACCTCGGCTTCACTGGTTCTTGCAAATGTTCTCAGGCGCCATTCGCTTGTTCCCTCGGAGCTGAGACAAAACAGATGGCCCCAGATGTTCCCTCCCCTCTCCCATTCCCAGGAAGGTACATCAAAGTAAATGAAAGACCAAAGACAAGGAAAGATTGTAAACTGGCATCCAGGCCCTCCCTGCAAGAATGGCAGCATCCCTATGGGGACCTGACACTGAGCTTCAGTCAACTCTGTAGGCTCTGCTTCAAAGATAGAGTCCAGCTTGGAAAAGATCTGAGCTTCCTTCCTGCAGATTTTTACAGCAAATACATATTATGTGCAAACATCAACAAGAGCAATTTGGAAGGTGCAGGGAATAGCCACCTAGATTGATTCAATATTGGGTGTTCCGGTTGAATGCTTTCTCATCTTCCTTCAACCAGGATCAGATTAAAAACTGTGTTTGCTCAAATGCTCCACAGCCAGGTGGACAGAGTTAATGTAAGTTAAAAATAATGATCTAGAAAATGCCAAATGATCCCAAACATCTATAGGTTTATTTGCATTTTGAAGGCACCAGTCTAGAGAAAACAACAGAAACATTTTCCAATATCATATTCAATCCATGGAAACATAGCAAATATCCAATGTGCCAATCTTGGTTTGTTTGCCTGGAATCCCATTAGTAATGAAGCACTGTTTTTCTCCAATGCTAAATTCAACTACTTATGTGAAATTACAACAAGAGTAGCAATACTCTTCAGCAAAACCTGTACCAAAAAGGCGGATGCTACTTTTTGATGCTACTGTTAGCATCACCATCATGTATATCAATAAGCATACAATTGCCATGTTTAAGTCTGAAGCCTCTCTGATGTTCTTGCTTTTTGTAAAGGTTGCATCCCTTCACTCAACTTGTTCTTTGTTTTCCCATCGATACAATAAAATATGCACATTTAGATAACTGTGTATATATTGAGTTCCTGTACAGAAGATGGGATTGATTGATTGAATATTGCCATCATATTGTTTTCAATTCCTAAACAGATTTTCTCCATGACGATTTGTCCCTAACCTGTCAAGTTTTCTGATGGTGCACTCATTGCCACTATGACTGAGTCCATCCATCTTGCTGCTCATCATCCTCTTCTTTTCTTTCCTTCCACCTTTCTTAGCATTACAGTTTTATCAAGAGACCTGAGGCTTCGCATAATGTGTACAAAGTAGAATAATTTGAGCCAGGGCACTTGTGCCTCAAGTGACAATTCTGACTTGATTTGTTCAATCATACTCATGTCAGAAGTACCGAGGCACTTCCAGGTTGAAAGGAATAGCTGGTGACATCATGGTTGCTTCTTTCATGTCCCTGGCAGGAGCTGGAGTGAAGGACGGTGGCTCACCCCCCCCACCCCATGGCAGCATTCAGGTCTTGAACGGGGGCTTCCTAACCACTTACCCACTGTCCTAACCATGTGAGCCACTGTACTCCTATTTGTTCAATGATCCATCAGTTTGTTTTCTTGCTGTCCATGGTATTCTCAGAAATCTTCCCCAGGTATCAATACTCTTCCTTTCCTGCTTCTTTAAAATCAAACTTTTGCTTCTATAAAGTGTCACAGGGAATACCATGGTTTGCATGATCCTGATCTTTGTAGGTATAGACACACCACAGCATTTGAAACCAAAATAAACAGAACTGAGCAAACTAAATCTTTCCAGATTTTATAAATACCTCTCATTCATAATTCAAGTATGAAAGCACCACAATATTTGTGTTTTGCATGTTGTGAAGTATAGTGTATATAACATACTGTATATCTGAACTGGCACACTATTTCTTTTCTTTTTTTTAATCTGTATTGAAATTTCAGAGCTAATAAAGCATTTGTATAAAATGCCAGCAAAATAACAGAGCAGGTAAAATGATTGACTTGGTGGGCATCTCAATTGATTTGCTTCACAACAGTTGCATATCCCTGGAGCAAAAAGCTAGCGTGAATGTCTCACCTGAATGCATAAAAGAATGAGTCATAATCCCTTTCTGACAAAAACAAATGCAAGGATATCATATTTGCTGTTAAATTGTACTACACAATGACAATGTGACCTACAATTTTTTTTCAATTATTCTTAGTATTACAATATACAGTGCATAAATATACAATTATTCACAATGATCTGTTCATTTTAATAATGCCCAAACATTAAATATTCAATAATTGTTATCCTTAATTAAAATAAATATATAAGCAAGCTTGAATATATATAATGAATGCTCTTTATTAGAGCCAGTGATGTATAATGGTAATTTCATGAGCACGCTTCACCTACACATTGAAACAATTTATCCAGTGAAATTTTGTATTGGACCTGCACACTAAGAAAGACAGTAAAAGGTCATCAGAAGTAATATTGTCTTTGGAATCAGAACTGTCTCTGCCAATGTTCTTGATAATATATAAAAAGCCACTAGTAATGTGTTTGTTGGCAATTTCTTTCTTCCTTCTTTGTGTGTGTGTATGTAGGGGAGTGCCTCACCTTGAATGCTTTGGTAAGGTCAACTCTTATGAGTACATTTTTATATCTTGCCACAACAGCTTAAAATTCTTCCTTGAATCCCAAAGCTGCATACCAAACAGTTGTACACTAACAATTGTATATATCACTCTTTACAAAGACATGTTCAGCTTCAGCTTCACTCACTGACAGTCGGAGCAAGCTGAAATAAAAAGCTGTTATAATGTGATGTTTCTTCTCTCTTGGCCCTCAGCTTGTGGTCTCTGCCATTCATTCTTACAAGAAACAGTATTCTCTGCTTAAACTAATCTTCCCAACCAGCTACCAAATGCTTACCAACTAACTTACCAGGATTTCCCAACCAGTCAGTAGTCGCTATTGGTTCTAAACATAAAGACTCCAACATGACAAAATACACATCATGACAACATCAGCTATGCCATTTTATATTTGTATCACAACACTGCAAGCAAGTATGTAAAGGGCTTTGTTTGTATCGCAATGTCGTGCCATCTGTCTGCTCACTGCTCACTTGCTGCTCCCTCCGCTACTGTCCCATCTAGCTGGCATAAAGCGATGGGGGTTTTCATTTTCCTTAGGTGAATTCCTAATTTCCCCACCAGGGTTGGGCTAATTAGGCATCGGGTGCATCCCGAGTCCAGCCAAGCTGAGATTTCCTCCCCTTTCCCACGGCTGGGGATGAACAGTCTTAGGGGTTGGGTAAGTGGCTTGTCCTCCGGGTCCCTTTTGGATGGACTCAGGTCATCTCCCTGAGTTGCCAGAGTTCCTCTGAGGATGAAGGAGAGAAAAACTCCATGGCATCTCGGCTCCTCAGGCTGGTTTCTTTCCCTTTGGTCTTTGCAGGATTTCCTCCAGATTGATGGTCTGGTTTCCTGGCGGGGTTTTTCGAATGACACTCTGCTGCGCAGTGCCCCTCCTTTCTGCATTTAAAGCAGCCTGATGGCCTCGGCGCTAGAGTGGTTTGCAGCTTGAATGGTTCCTTTCTCCCCTGGGGTGGGGACCTTCTCCAGACTCTGCCAGTGTGGTACTGGTTTCGGGTCATGTCTATCTCGGCTTCTTCTGCCATCAGGTACCATTTGTGCAAACAGGGGCACCACGGGTCAGGCAGGCTATGTATAGGTCATCACTCAGCCCGCCTTTGAACCAGCTCACCAAGATGTCTTCTGGCCAGTCTACTCGGCAGGCTAGGTCACGGAACTCCTTAGTGTATTCAGCCACCAGCTGGTGACCTTGTTTCACAACTCTAATGCGATCGCGGGCTTTGCGGTCAACGAGGGGGTCTTCGAATCAGTGTCGCAGGGCCATCATGAACCGGTCAAAATTTCTTAACTCTAAAGCATCGCGTTGTAGAGAGTTACCATCCAACGGGTGGCTGCCCCTTCTAGGGCCAGGGTGATGACTCAAACTCGTGCCCCCTGGGTTGGGAAGTTTCACCCATACTCCTGTATGTATGTGAGGACTTGGGCTAGGAAGAAACCCAACTTTTGGAGGTCCCCATCGAATTTCACGCCAAGTGGGGGAGGTTTTCTTTCCAGCTGGGGTCCTCTGGGTTGCCCAGGGATGATTGCTTGGGCCGGTGTGGCGAGAGGCACGTTTCCCAGGGTGGCTGCTGCTCCCGTGGTGGCGTCTGCTTGACCGGCTACAGCTGGTCTGGGGTGACAGCTCGGGTGCCCTCTGCTGCTGGATGCTCACCCGCTCTTCTCTGTTGGTGACCTGGCTCTCCTTGGATGTTAAGGTTCTCCAGGGCTTCCATCATGAGTCGATTAACGTGTCGCTTCAGTCGGTCATCCCTCAGCAGTTCCTTGATCAGCTCTTCCTGATCGGACAGGGTCTCCAGTTTCATCTTCCACCCCAGTTTTCGGCTACCACAGGTGAGGGTAACTCCACTGGTCCTTCCATCCCAGCTGTCCTTCTTCCCCACACCGATCAACCATCGAGGCTTCGTGGAGCTTTCCAGGACAGCCTCAATGTCCTCGATGGGGCATATGGAGCCGGTGTCAGGCTGGGTAGTTGTTGAAGTTTCTCCCCAGCACTCGGCCTCCCCTTGCTCGCTGCTTTGTTCGGACATGGTTTGCAGGGTCCCCTCGGTAGAGTAGAAAGAAAAAAAACTTTTTCCTCTCTGGGTTGACCACATTTGCAGAGCCTGCTTTATGTAAGGCCTGGCCTCTCCCCCTTATTCAAGAAAGTAAAGATTCTTGAAACTTGGCATTTCAAAAAGGAACCTTTTACTGAAAATGGGTGAAAGCAGGGCGAAAGCAAAGCAGGCTCTGAGATCCCTCAGGGCATACAATTAGAATAAAAGAAATTAGAGACCCCTCCCAACAGTCCGATATGGAATCAGCCAATCTGCAGGTGTGAAGATGTTATTGTACTGGCCACTCTGAGAAAGAGATAAGAGAACTTTCTCAGGGCCATCTTCCGGTGATGCAGCCCACATGGCCCACCCTCCCTTTACATTCCCCAAGAGGTGAGAAACTATCAGGCGGCTGTGGCGCCAGGCAACAGTTATAAATCAGGTTAAAGGTTACACAAGAATGCAATGCAGGATATGGGATACATGAGAAGTAAAAAGTACCAGGAACCAAATCCCCCCTTCCCCCTGAAGAATGGCAGATACACTGATCTGACACCCACCCTGTCATTCTGCATCTTCTGCAGAGGGCTGATGCGGGCAACAAATTCTGATAGTTACAAAGCTGGAAGGCACAATAAAGTAATGTTCTTTTTTTAAAAAATATTTTTTATTATACAGTTTTAAAAACAACATTAAATACAACCACACGTACAAAAACAACATAACACAACATAACATAACATAACACCATATACCATAAAAAATTCATTTTACAGTGTACCGTATCGGTGTATATACCATGATTTTATATCTCTTACTCTTTAACTTATATTATTCATAAACTTCCTAAATCATACATATCATTTCTTCTTAATAACTAACATCTATTGTAACAAAATCTATCTATCACCATATTTTCATGCATCTATATACATAAATACAGTTTATCCATACCTGTTTTGGTTTATTTATTGTCATACCATTATCTATTAATTTTACTTTTATGTTCCAGCCAATTATACCATTTGTTCCATATTTTATAAAATTCTGTTTCCTCTCTGTCATGTATTTCCATAGTCAATTTGTTCATTTCAGCACATTCTAATATCTTTTTAATTATCATTGTGCTTGAAGGGGCTGTTTCTAATTTCCAATGTTGGGCGTAAGTAATTCTAGCTGCTGTCGTTATATGCAATATGATGTATTGATTGTTTTTATTTATCTTTCCTTTTATAATCCCTAGCAAAAACAGTTCTGGTTTTAGTTCTATTTTTTGTTCTATAATTTCTTCTATACACCTTTGAATCTTTTTCCAATATTTTTTTGCCTCTGGGCACATCCACCACATGTGATAGTACGTCCCCTGATCGTGTTTGCATTTCCAACACTTAGCTGTTATATTTGGAGACATCTTCGCTAATCTTGCCGGAGGTAGGTGCCATCTATAAAACATTTTATAGATGTTTTCTTTATAGGATGTTGCCATTGTGAGTTTATAATTTTGGTCCCAAATTTTCTCCCAATATTCCAATTCAATTGTGTAACCAAAATTGTGAGCCCAAATCACCATTACTTCTTTTACTGTTTCCTCCTCCATTTTGACATTTAATAGACAATTGTAGGTTTTTATTATCATTTTATCTTCAATTCCCATTAAAATTTTATCCAGTTCTTGGTATTCTTGTTGAAATCCGAATTGTGACATATCTTTTTTATACCTAGATTGAATTTGCAGGTAAAGCCACCAATCTATTTTTATATTTACCTTTGGGGAATAGTTTTCATGCCTTCCATTATTATATTTAATCTCCTCTGATGTACATGCCATTGTAAATATTTCAGGCTACACATTTATATTTATAGTTGCAATTGATCAAAAAGCTGCCCTCTACCAGGAATATTCTTATGTCCTGGCAGCATAACTTGCTGGGTCACAACACTGTCCTATAAGTAGCATATTTATTAAGTTGGGAACATTACCCAAATATTGCTATTCGATTCTGCTAGTTTTGCAGCTAATTTCCCACGGTTTATATTATGTATTATATCAATCCTGCTTATTGTATAATGCTTGTTGCATCATCTGTAATCCAGTGGTTCCTGTTTTATCACTACAATTACCCCAGTAGAATTCAATCTGCTTGCATTAGAGACAGTTGTTTCTGCTAAGAGAATGGGAAAGCCGTAACTGCCCCTCCAACTTATAGTTGCCATGCATTTTCACCATTTGCTCTGGGATCTTCTACTGAGAATGTATAAAGAATGAACAATTCCCATCATATTAACAGAAGCCTATTAATTGCCCTGTATGCTCTATAAAACTCTTTGGAACCAATTTAAGTTTTGAATGTCTATGGAATACATCTGAAAAACTAATATCTAATGGTATTTGATATTATATCTTCCATGAACATATAAAGCATAATAGGTATAATGTGGATACTTTGAACCTAATGCACTGAAGGCTAACTTTGCACATGCAGAACACATTAATATGAAGATAGTGTTCAATGTTTGTTTGTTTATGAAATTTAGAAACTAACCATCTCCTTCACAGAGGGAAGCTAAGGCAACCTTCTCTTAGAAACTAGACTGACAGCTACTCTGGCTAAAAACACATGTCCTTAGTCATGTGTAGTCAAGATTGAGTTATTTTGAATGGGCTTTGTAGATGAAGACATCTTGATTGGCATTATTGTAATAATTTTATTTTACAATTGTATTTTTTATTTGTCATTTTTCCTGTGTTTTTAAGGTCTAATTTCCAATGAGACTTTGGATGAGAAACAAGCAAGCAAACTTAATACATATATTTTGGATTGTCTCTCAGTGGTCAATATTGTGCTTGATGGTGCTTAGATAGGCAGATCATACTCTGCCAAAATTTAAGCACGGAATATTTATCACTTTACTTTTGAAATATACTACCTTTTCATATCTTGAATCAGCCACACAGAATTTATTACTATATTTTCACTTTCCTTATGTGTGTCTTTCTTTTTTCATTTCGAGTATGAATTTGCTCAGCATCAGTGGTTTCATATCAAAAGAGACATTTTCCTAAAATTTTATTTGTATTGTTATTATTGTCAGAGTAATCTGGACAACAACAGTGCTGTATGGAAAGAATGGGATGTGGACATTAGTCTGGGTTAAGATTTACAGTTGCTATATATACATTGAATTAACCCTTAACAATTTTTCAAAATTCTTTAAGCTCCAACCCAGTGCTGTTTTACTGAATCAATGAAATATTTCTAAAACAAAGTGATAAAAAAATAGTAATAACCCATGGCTGTGGAACAACCTTAAGGATCACATCCTGAGATCCAAATACTGATAAATAACATTTAGCAGGAAATGAAATTGGTTCATAACACGTGTCCTTAGAAGACACATGTTTTCCCCAATAAAACTGAGATTACACTGAGACACAAAATGTCATTAGAGAATGAATTGGCTTTAACCATGATAATTCTGAAACAACAGACACGGGATGATATGTTTGCTAAGCTTAACTGACTTTTTAAGGTTTTGTTGTTGTTGTTGTTTGTCTCTTGTTGGTACTCTAGTTGGTCAATTCACTTTCTGTTCATAAATCAGTTCCTTTGCAGCAAGGAGAACACTGAAATGATGTGATCTCAGTTGAAAGGCTTGTTTGGATGGATGGACAGATGGACGCGCGCGCACACACACACACACACACACACGAGTGATGAGAATTTGAATCAATTTAAAACTCAGTTTAAATGCTTGCTTGGATATAATATTTTTCATACATCCACAAACTCCCATAGCCACAATGTGTAAATTAGCACTGATAATGTTGTCTGTTGTGAACCCAAGTTGATATCATCTAATTATGTTGTTGATAGACTCTAGATTGCATTTATAAAACTTCATCACCAACTTGAGGTATCAATTAAGAGACATGTTGCCCTCTGATTAAACAAGTATCACAGCAATTCAGTTTAGGTGATACACTAGGAATGCTTAACAAAAAGAGCAATCAGAATTTTTTAAAATTTGTTGTAAAAATTTGAATTGCATGATATGAATGAAGGGTATGAATAGCATTTTCTCAACATTGCCTTGAATATAAGGCCTATTTACACAGAAAACTAGATCCCATACCACCTGACTAAATATCCATATTTTTTTTATTTTATTTTATTTTATTATTTTATTTTATTTATTATTTTTCATTTCATTGCTTTATTCTTATATCACTCATTGAAACTCTGAGTGGGGTAGAGTAAAACCTTTAAACCCATCATTACTCTTGTGTTGAAACCTAATCAACACAATCATTTCTCCAAATTCCAGTTGAAAATGTATCAATGTCTTCTGGAACACCAGAATTAAAAAGCAAAATGCATCTCCGGCATGTTCCATAATGTAGGGGCAACTACAGAAAATGTACCTCTCACAGTGACAGGATCCATGGTGGCACAGTGGTTAGAATGCAGTACTGTAGGCTACTTCTGCTGATTGCCAGCTGCCTGCAGTTTGGAAGTTCAAGTCTCACAGGCTCAAAGTCGACTCAGCCTTCTATCCTTCCAAGGTGAGTAAAATGAGGACCCAGATTGTTGGGGGCAATATGCAAACTCTGTAAATTGCTTAGAGAGGGCTGTAAAGCATGTGAAGCGCTATATAAGTCTAAGTGCTATTGCTATTGCTATCTGGAGTGAAGATCCTCTAGAAGTTTGCATAGAATCAACAGAATCTATGTTGATAAAGTAGTTCTTGATGTAACCAAATGGCCATGTTATATAAACAGCATGAATTGGGACTAGAAACCTAATGGCAATCAGTACAGAACTTACAATAGGTGTTTTTCTTCAAACATGGGTTTTATTTGCTAGCAGCCTGATTGCCATGTTTTATTCAACTGAAGCTTCTCAGCAATCTTCAAAGGCAACTGTATATAGAGTGCATTACTAAAGATATGTTCTCTAGTTCCACTGTACTCGAGTAACAACAACCCACTCCAGTGGTGGGTTGCTGCTGGTTCGGACCGGTTCATTAGAACCGGTAGCGGAAATTTACCGCCGCTCGCTGAACTGGCAGCAAAGACTGGCGGTCCATGCCCCTGAACCGGTCCTCCGGTCGCCGCAGCTTTAAAAATAACTCTCTGCGCATGCACAAAGGCTTCTGCGCATGCGCAGAGGGTCATTTCCGGGTCTTTTGTGCGCGTGACAGGCAAAACGCGCACTTCCGTCGCGATGCGAACCGGTAGGGAAGGTAAGTGGAACCCACCCTTGACCCACTCCTTTATGAATAAGCTGATTGGGGTCATATTTTGGGAAACCTATCAGTCTTCCTTGTTGAAAGCCATGCATGGGCATTTGGCCTATAGACTACATTTATGTTTTTACTGCCTTTTATTTCCAAACTTTATGTTAAGCTAAGTATAAACATAGTAAATTAAATCAGATCAGATCAAATCAATTTTCACTTACTGAGCAAATTAGGAACTGCTGAGAAAGATGTAGTATAAGAATTCTTGCACAGCTTGTCTGAACCACAGAAGGACAGTATCATGCATTTTAGGAATGAATAAATGAATAATTTCATATTCAGTTACAGGCAGATATTGCACATTTTGTGCGTCATGTTCCTTAGAAATAAAGAATTATGTATTTTAGTACATTCCTCATGACAAAGAAATAAGAATTGGGATATGAATTACCAGTGAGTTTTTTTTTGGAGATTGTATGTTTGCTAAAGATTAAATCAATTTTGAAGAACACCCCTGATTTCATAATATCTGAGAGACTCTATTCTGTAGAATAGCAAACATTCAGCTGCTAGTGAATTATTTCTGCTTTTCACATTTTCTTTACATAACCAATGCTAAACACATTTCCCTCTTGAGTATTATAAATTAAAAATGCTCTTTTATTGCCTTGTGACTAAGGGACCTTAGCAATTTGTTTGCACATTTAAAACTTTTTAGTAAGATTTTAATCTATTCGGGGAATAGCTTTAAACATTGTTAGCAGTACAAAGAATTGTAATATTTCTGGCCATATGCTACCTTACTTTTTAGTTTCACACACAATTCAAAGCATGCAAATTAGACTTCCATTTGGTAAATTTCTAAAGAAATGGTGCATGATTATAAATACTACATGACAGTTTTCATGCACCCTGTAGCATTCCCATACACTTAGATCAGAGAAATAAGATATAAAAAGCAGGAAGGATTGGGCTGATGCATAAGTCAATTCTTTTCTCCCTTTTTACTACAAAATTACTGCACACCCTGATTATGTCAGATTTCACAAGTTAGAGAGAGCCAGTCTGGGTCAGTATTTCAAAAAAGGAATTACAAAGTAAAAGGCAGTATTTCAAATATTGTGTGGGTATTTCAAGAGATGGTGGGGGTGTGTGTTTCCTTCATACATTTTATTGTTTTGATGCCCCAGTTGGCATAAAAGGGCAAAACATTCATTAGCATTTCAAAAGAACCTACTGTATGGTGTGAATCTCTTTGTAGGAATGTAATACAGCTTTTATGTAGGACTTCACTCCTTTTTTCTAGGTATAACCCAGGGGTCAGCAACCTGCAGCTTCCGAACCGCATGAGGCTCTTTGGGCCCCCTGCTGTGGCTCCCTGTCCCATCACTGGCTGGCCTCGCCCTCCCCTCCCTCACCTGGCCTGAGAAGGTAAGGGCGACAGCAGGAATAGAGAAGCAGGCAGGGCTGATTCTCCCGCACTGGTTGAGGAACATAGCCACCCCCAGTGGAGACTTTCCTTCGGGCGACCCTCCTCCCCCTCTCGCAACTCCCTGGCTGGCTGTGGCGGGGCCAGGAGGGTGCGCATGCGCGGGGAGTCCAAGTGAGTGCCAAAGCGCAGCAAAGGTGCGCACGGAGGACGGGCGGCTGCTTGCTTAAGGAGGGTCTTTGCCAGCCATTGCCTTGCTGTGTCCCATCCCGTCTCCCGCCCCCCGCAGCTCTTCGGCCAAGCGAGGAGGGCGTGAGCTCCAGCCTGAAGCAGCGGGAAGCGAAGGCTGCCTTATGCACAAATGTAGTGTGAAGGCAGCTACAGGGCCGCTTCTCTCCTGCCCTAAGGATCTGGCCATTTCCTTGCCGTGTCCTGTCCCGTCTCCCCCCCCCCCCAGCTCTTTGGCCGAGCGGGGTGGGCGTAAGCTCCAGCCCGAAGTGGCAGGAACTGAAGGCTGCCTTCACTCCGGTGACCCTCCTCCCCCTCTCATGCGGGGTGGGGGGGCACGGCAAGGTGATGACCGAATCCTTAGGGCAGGAGAGAAGCGGCCCTGTAGCTGCCTTCACACCACATTTGCGCGTAAGGCAGCCTTCACTTTCTGCCGCTTCAGGCTGGAGCTCACGCCCTCCTCACTTGGCCGAAGAGCTGCGGGGGGGGGGAGACGGGATGGGACACAGCAAGGCAATGGCCGGATCCTTAGGGCAGGAGAGAATCCGCGTCCAAAGACCCTCCTTAAGCGAGCAACCGCCTGTCCTCCGCGTGCGCCTTTGCTGCACTTTGGCACTCGCTTGAGGGTTTCCCCACGCGTGCCACAGCCAGCCAGGGAGTCGTGAGAGGGGGAGGAGGGTCGCCCGAAGAGAAGCCTTCACTGGGGGTGGCGATCGTTCCTCAGCACACAGAGAGAGAAGGGGAGAGAGAGGGAGAAAGAGAGAGATGAGGGAGGGAGAGATGGGAGAAAGAGAGAGATGAGGGAGGGAGAGAGAAAGAGAGTGAAAAGAGAGAGATACCTGTTTCCCATAGAAAAGAAAACATAGAGCCACAAAACCTGGGTAGGTGTAGCTGGGGGGGGGGGTGGCATGTGACTTGGGGGGAGTGACATCAAGAGCCACACCCACCCAGGTTTTGTGGGTCCAGGTGTTTTGTTTGGGGAGAGAGAGACAGAGAGACCGACAGAAAGAGAACAGGGCTGTTTTGTCACTAAGCGAGACATTTGTAGCTAAGCGAGACAGTTCTTAAGGGAGACGGAGAGAGGGAAGGAGGAAGAGAGAGACAGGGGGAGAAAGAGAGATGGAGAGAGACAAAGAGAGAGGGAAAAGAGAGAGAGATACCTGTTTCTCATAGAAAAGAAAACATACAGCCACAAAACCTGGGTAGGCGAAGCTGGGGGGGTGTCATGTGACTCGGTGGGAGTGACGTCAAGTTGGCCACGCCTACCCAGGTTTTGTGGCTCTGGGTGTTTTGTTTTCTCTGGGAAACGAGTCCAAATGGCTCTTTGAGTTTTTAAGGTTGCCGACCCCTGGTATAACCCACTATCACTGGTTGATTAAAAAAAAATAGTCTTTTCTGGAAGTAACACAAGAATTTTGTCTTGTTTTGACCATGTACCAGTTTTATATAATTTTCCCCTGAATAAGTCTGTTAACTTTTCCACTTGTCTCCATACACATGATCTTACTATCTTTAACTTTATCCTCTAGGTTCTATTTGTTCCATACAATACAGATATATGTGCACATACCACATATCTTTCCAGACTAAACCTGTGACAGTTCTACCACAAAGTTATATAAAGTGGTCCAACAGAAGTATATGATATTAAATTAGACTAAAAGGAAGAGTAATAATCATGTTATTTGCATATAGGGTATTTTAAGGGGGTAGTAGTTGTCAGGTTCCTCCTATCTGGAGGAAGACTCATTCAAAGTAAAAATGAGCATTTGAAATGATCACATGAATTCATGTTTGTTATTGTTAACCTCACTGTTTCTAGTGCTCACCCTCTGCCCATATCTTTTCCTTGGGGTAATATCTAATTTTGATCCCTTGATTTGAGTTTTTCTGGCTCTAATTTGTTAACTTGACCTTTATCCTATGTAACATTACATTGACTTCAGTGAATGTCCAAAGCAGATTAGAAAGAAAAGCTATTTTGAACCTTGATTGCTTAGCAATGTTTCTCCTACTTTGCTATTCAGAGCATTTCTGCACAAGCCTAACATTTATATTAATTTGAGATGGTAGACAAGAATTCTCTTTACAACAGGAATATTAAAGTTTCTAAGATTGCCATTTTTATCTATAACATTTGTATATAATCTACTAATCTTAGTTATGGCATGTTATATCTACAGTACTTTATTAGTGACCCTTATATCTTATTTTGTAGAGATAAAAATGTTAGTACATTGGGGCACCAACAAGAAACAATATATGACCCCAGTGCTTTAGGCATTTTGCACATAGAGCTGTGCAGAATTTATAGCCTTAAAACCATTAAGGCTTCTCCCAGGAATATTCCCATTCATGAAATGATGATAATTTTCAATTCACCCACTAGCAAAAAAAAATCAAGACTGGCAGAGCTGTTTGGGATAATTTACTGGCAATCAACCCTTATTGCCTGTAGCTTAAGCGTCAGAGCAAATTACTGCTTCTGCTAAAGATTTTTTCCCCCACAGCCAACAGAAGATAAAATAAGTGGGACAAATCAAACACCATTTATATTACTGAAATCCCAATGACTTCAGTAGAATGGCATCAAAAATAGAATTGTGCATGAAAAATGCCTACTCTGGTGGCCATGTTTCTGGCTTTGTGTATGCAATTCCCCATAATAGTGCACTTGCTAGATACAGAAAAGATGGCAAAGGAAAAAAACACACACATCCCTTTGTCTTTTCTGAAACATGCCTCTTTATTTCATATTTTTCTTGCCATGTATAGTGTATCTTCTTTGAATTATATAAGGAAAAATGTTTATATGACAAATTAGTACAAGGAGTTGTAATTTGCTCATGCTCTTACAAGTCTCTTCTTTAGTGAAGGTACATACACCAATATTTTCCAATCTTTAGGCCACAGTTTTATTCCATATTTGTTGATATAGAAATGTTTATTTATATATTTATTTTTAAAATGTATTGGCCTCTTATCTTACCACAGGGTAACTCTGGACAGTTTACAATATTAAAAAGATAAAACTTTGCAAAACCTCTAGAATTAACATGATAAGTGCCTTTGTAAGCAGCTCAGTGGAGACTAAGGGTTTATACCTAATTAGGTATTATTCAACAACTAATCAACAGAATAGTTTCCTGTACCACTATTTCAAATAAAATTCATGCCTGAAAATATTTCTTGTCTACCAATGTTTCTTCACTCTTTATCCTAGCATATTTCTATTTGTAAAGAATTTTAGTTTTTCTGTTTATAAATATAATATTTCCATCTATCAGAATGCTTCCATAATTGCTCTTGTTTTATTTTACTTGTAATTTTTGTTATTATTTCTTTGGCCTACTAAAAATATTCCTTTGTTGTTGTTGTTGTTTTGCTAATCTCCTACCTTTGTATCCTTAATTGAAATAGCTTTCCTTGTCCCTTTTTACTTCACACTGAAAGTCTGTGCTCAGTTGTTGCATATTTTCTTCCTTCATATAATTTTCACATTCCATACTTTTAATTGCTTATATCATTTTCCAGGACAGAGAAGCTATTGAACTTTTCTATGATGTCAAGAAGGTAATGTTCTGTGAGAATTCTCTTAACTTGGTAGAAGATGAACTGTACTACAGACTAGGCATTAAAAAAAGGTTGGCTATGGTGATGGCATTGCTAGATAATACAGAGCTAGATTAAATGCATTATAAAACTTTAATTCTACTGATAACTATTTACATAAAGGTGTGTCTATGTTGGGATGCAGCATGCCAGTTATTGTATTCATGTTTGCAGAGAGGAGATTAAAGGTTTCTAAAATATTGTAACAGAGTAAGTGAATAGCATCCCTCATCATTTGCTTTCTGGAAAACAAACATGGACGGTAACTGTAACTGAGGACTTTGTTTAGAAGTATGCCCATCATTCAAGAAAAGATAAATTTAAACAGGGTAACTTAAAGGATAAGTTAAACATCCCAAAGGTAATATTGAACCACTATCTTCTAACAAGCAGGGACTATGATAACAATTTTGCAAAGATTCTACATATAAATGGCAACCAATTGGTAAAACAATACCATTTCAAAATTCCACATGTGGATAAAAGGTTGATCTTCGTCATTTTATACTTTGAACTTAATAATCTTTTTATTGTGTTATTTAGACAATCACATTATTCTTTACTAATGAAGCACATGAAACATCTCTTCTCTTTTCGATCTTGCCACTATTCCATGATTTACAACTACTTCTGCATTTTAATAGGCTATAGCAAATTAAGACAAGCAGCAAAAATGTGTAGTTTTACACCTTGCTCTCACATGCTGAACATGCACAGTTTTGCATTGAAATTCATATAAGACATAAACCTATCATGATCATCACAATTAGAAGAAGATAACATCTCTGATGTTAAGGCACATTTATTTTTTCTGCTTTGTCACAGAAAACTTACTTTCCAAATAAGGTAGTATCAGCATGCTCACTCTGCATTTTTCTGACTGTAAAATATTCATTTAAACAATTAAAAACCCATTTGCCATCAATAAAGCAATTTCAGGCTAGAATCCAACAAATCAAAATTTTATTTAAAAAAAAGAAATGATGTTATGCAGAGGAGGTATTCAGCCGGTTTGGACCATTTCGGGCGAACCGGTTGTTAAAATTCTGCCCAGTTCGGTGAACCGGTTAGTCCCACCACTGGCTGGCCCCGCCCCCACCCATTTTTCGGGCCATTTTCGGCTGTTTTTCGGGCTGTTTTTTGTCTGGTTTTGGGTGATTTTCTGGCCCATTTTCCGTCCGTTTTGGTCCGGAAAATGGCCCGAAAAAATGGCCCAAAAATGACCAAAAAATGGGCTGAAAAATGGCCCCAAAATGGCCAAGTTCAGGTTGTTTTTTGGGCCACTTTCTGGCCCATTTTCAGCCGTTTTTCGGGCTGTTTTCAGTCATTTTCAGACCATTTTCCAGGTTGTTTTCGGCCATTTTTCGGGTGAAAAATTGCCCCCAAAACACCTGAAAAACAGCCCAAAAGGACCCAAAAAACAGCCGAAAAACAGGCTGAAAAAGAAAGGAAGGAAGGAAGGAAGGAAGGAAGGAAGGAAGGAAGGAAGGAAGGAAAGAGATGGGAAGGAGGAGAAGGAAGGAGGGAAAGAAGGAAGGATGGAAGGGAGGAAGGAGATGGGAAGGAGGAGAAGGAAGGAAGGAAGGAAGGAAGGAAGGGAGGGAGGAAGGAAGGAAGGAAGGAAGAGCTTAGTCTCTTTCAGAATTGCCTGCACAAAAGTATTGTCAATCCTTCTTCTGCTATTTATTTATTATTTTTGGGGTGCAAATGGGCTTTAATTGTAAATTGCTTCTGAGGAGTCAATGGCCTCTGCCACCACAGGTGTGAAATGTTGGCTGTTATGACACAATATATTGCTTTTTAATAAGCTCAGACTCCAATGTCTTACTTTCCTTGGTGATGGGAGCAGAATGCTTTGCTGAGCTCCCCCCATCCTTTCACTGGGGGGGGGGGCATTTGCACCAGGAAACTGAGGGTTCGTTAACCCTTTCATTTCTGGAGGTGTTGCGTATAGGCCGAAGGCCTGGGGAAAGGGAGAGTCGCCGGGAGGCGGGGCTGGGTGTGATGAGTGATGTCGAGTTGGCCACACCCACCCAGTCACATGACCACCCGGCCATGCCTACCCAGCCAGTCATTAGGGCAGAGAACCGATTGTTAAATTATTTGAATCCCACCACTGATGTTATGATGTGTAGAATCAATTCTGATAGAGTCCTAACATGCTTGTATTACAATGCTAGGCCTATTTGTCAATGGTTTTCTTACTTGCCACTATCTGAACAGTCATTTGGATAACACTTGGCCTCTGGGCTTCAATTCTGAGGCCAGCCCAGTGGTGGGATTCAAATTTTTTTACTACCGGTTCTGTGGGTGTGGCTTGGTGGGCGTGGCGTGGCTTGGTGAGCATGGCTTGGTGGGCATGGCAGGGGAAGGATACTGTAAAATCTCCATTCCCACCCCACTCCAGGGGAAGGATACTGCAAAATCTCCTGTCAGATACCAAAGAGTGATCGTGCCATTCAGTTGAGAGAAGGGGGGGCCTTGGGTTTGATTTATTTGCATTGCCTGTGTCAATTGACAGTTTACAATCCATACCCGGGCACCAAGCATCCTGAGATCTCTTCACTTTTGGAGAAGGTTTATGAGGGGCAATGTGGGATGTTTCACATCAATGGATAACAGAAGATGGTCAGAGAAATGTATGTTGATCCGGTTCCCAGAGCAGAGGATAAAGAAAACATTTTCACACTTGTGTATTGGCTAGAATCTGCATTCTGGCTAATGGGAGGGGTCTCTACTGCTTTAACTCTACCTGCTTTGCCTAAGGGTATTCAGACGTTGCTTTGAATGGAATGCTTTCACTTCTGCTTAATAAAAGATCCTTTTACATTGGCTCAGAAGTTCTCGCTTTCTTAAGTTAGACGTAGAGGCGATCCTTACATCTCCATTCCCTCCCCACTCTAGGGGAAGGTTACTGCAAAATCCCCATTTCCTCCCGATCAGCTGGGACTCAGGAAGCAGAGAATAGATGGGGGTGGGACCAGTCAGAGGTGGTATTTACCGGTTCTCCAAACTACTCAAAATTTCTGCTACCGGTTCTCCAGAGCTGGTCAGAACCTGCTGAAACCCACCTCTGGGCCAGCCCTAGTTTTGTAACTGGCTAAACCTACTATTATAGGCAATATTGTCAAAGGATCATTTGTGGAAGCCCTCTGGCAACCTTACTTCCACTAATGAAACTGTCTTGGGTCAGTCTGGAAACTTTGGGGAGAAAATATGCCTTGTAAACATAAGAACCCATCTCTCTCTCTCGCTCTCGCTCTCTCTCTCTCTCTCTCTCTCTCTCTCTCTCTCTCTCTCTCTCTCTCTCTCTTACTCTCTCTCATGCTCGTGGGGAAGAGAAACCTTGCTGAATTCCATTCCGTTCCATTCCATTCCATTCCATTCCA
>QLTV01002141.1:5089524-5111572 GCA_003457575.1 Thermophis baileyi
CCTCCCACACTTTTATTTAGGGGAAAAAAGTTTCCAGATACAGTCATACAACAGATTTTGCGGAACCATGGAACATATTCACGATATTTGTAATGTTCAGATTATAACATTTTACATACAAGCAATTGTAGGGTGACCCAATCATTGCTACGGTGACATAAGGTCTCTTTTTTATTCCGATTGCTATATTTCAGATCTTCTGATCACTGTTCTACAAATTTTCAACTTTTATTAGTTTCAGAAATGAAATGTGCCATTTCTTAATGAATTTCACATGCTGAATTCAAATATAATAATGAAATTTGTTAGTTGGCTCTAGTTTTCATGCAACGGACATTTTACATTTTAAAACTACAGGTAATTATGGCATTTTTTGATAGAAACAATTCACAAAGCCACATAGGATGACCCAGCCATTGCTATGGTGATATGACGTCTCTTTCTTTTACTCTGATTCTGGCACATATGTGCCTTTCCTCCCTTGCAGCATAGACTGTATCATAAATGTGCCTTATGAACTGTCAGATCCCAAAGAGTGATCGTGCCATTCAGTTGAGAGAAGGGGGGGGGCCTTGGGTTTGATTTATTAGCATTGCCTGTGTCAACTGATGATTTACAATATATACCCAGGCGCCAAACTTCCTGAGATCTCTTCACTTTTGGAGAAGGTTTATGAGGGGCAATGTCGGATGTTTCACTTCAATGGATAACAGAAGATGGTCAGAGAAATGTATGTTTATCCGGTTCCCAGAGCTGTTGATAAAGAAAACATTTTCACACTTGTGTATTGGCTAGAATCTGCATTCTGGCTAATGGGAGGGGGCTCTACTGCTTTAACTCTAACCGCTTTGCCTAAGGGTATTCAGACGTTGCTTTGAATGGAATGCTTTCACTTCTGCTTAATAAAAGATCCTTTTGAACTACATTGGCTCAGAAGTTCTCGCTTTCTTAAGTTAGACGTAGAGGCGTTCCTTACAGACAGGGAACAGGAGATCGCCTGGCACCATTGCTGTGAATCAAACCTTAACATGGTATATTTATGTATCTATACTTCCCTTCATTTATCCATTTATCTTCCTTCCTTCCTTAATTATTTGTAGCACAAATGTCAGTGCACCTAGACAAAATTGCCAAAGCATACTTCTCAGCTGATTCTGAATGAAAAAATTTCTTCATTTTTTTCTTTAGTTTTTTTAAAAAATAAATTGTGGATCAGTCCATGCCAGTTGTGGCACACGCAGCTGCGAGAGGAAGAGAGTCCAGCTGAGCCAGACCCAGATGCTTCCCGGCTCCCCTCATCCCAGAAGCACCAACCTCACCATCTCTCCTCTCTGCTAGCAGCCTCCCCCTTCTTCACACGGGATTGCCCGGCAGCAGGGTGGGAGAGGATGCTGCCCCAAAGAGAGAGGAGAAAGACACAGATGCTTCCAGCCCCAGAGGTGGAATCAGTGGGTCTGGATTGGGGGGAAGGAGGAGTTTTCCTCGAATTTTGAAATTGAGAGTAGCCAGGAATGCAGAAGGACCAAGGAGAATTCTCTCTTCTGCTGTGTCATCGGTCTCTGTGCAGAGTCTCCCTTGACTTCACCCACTGGAGGAGAGAGTTTGGCACAGAGAGAGAAGCGGAGAAAGTGCGAGGGGATCCATTCAGTCTTTGGGGGAGGGCGCAGGTCAAGGGGAGTTCATGGCAGCCCCAGAGGAGAGTGTAGACTTCTTTTTGCTCTCACCCCAGCCTACCTGGCTGCAATGTATGAACAAAGTAGAAGCGCAGCCCCACAGCCCACGAGGACTTGGGGTCTCTGAGTCTGCTGACTGTGGAGTCCTTCAGCGCCTTCACACACACACACACACACACACACACACACACACACACACACACACACACACACACATTTCCTGGGTGGGAATGCCCCTTTCCCAATCATGTGGGGTCACCGCCCTGCCAGGCCCTCCTGAAAGCTTCTGCCTTTTGAGCCCTTCCTGGTAAAGGGGCTGCTGGAGGGCAGGTTTTATCCCAGTGCTGTGGGGTTTTCTGACCCACCACAAATAGCAGGTTGCGTTTCATTCAAGAAGTGCTGTTGTGGATCTCAATGGAGGGAAAATGAGAGGGGAGGAAGTAGGAATCCTTTCCTTTCCTTTCCTTTCCTTTCCTTTCCTTTCCTTTCCTTTCCTTTCCTTTCCTTTCCTTTCCTTTCCTTTCCTTTCCTTTCCTTTCCTTTCCTTTCCTTTGCTTTCCTTTGCTTTCCTTTGCTTTCCTTTGCTTTGCTTTCCTTTGCTTTCCTTTGCTTTGCTTTGCTTTGCTTTGCTTTGCTTTGCTTTGCTTTGCTTTGCTTTGCTTTGCTTTGCTTTGCTTTGCTTTGCTTCCTCCCTCCCTCCCTCCCTCCCTCCCTCCCTTCCTCCCTTCCTTTCTTCCTTCCTTCCTTCCGCAACCCTTAGGATACTCAGACTATATACTCAGACTATGAAAACCTAGATTTTCCCCTGAGGAATATTTGAAAAAGAGCCTTTCCTGGATTTGGCCTCTTTCAACTGCAGCCCTTTGGCCTCCAAGCCCTTCCCCAACTGTGGAGCTGCCCCCTGCCTCTGGGGGATATCCTGGGAGTGGGGCTGACCTTCCCCTTCCATCACCCACGAGGTCCTCCCTCTGCAGGCTGCCCCTGCAAATCAAATAGTTTCTAAGCACAGTCTCTAAGCGGTGTTATTCAGAAATAATTTATCTGCTCAGAATCAGATAAAACACTTTACCCAAGAAAGAGCAGGGATTTTTATTTTATTGCTAGTTGTGTATTTAGAATCTGAGTTAAATGTCTAGAGTGAGATTGATACATTCAGGCGATGCTAGCTTAGGTCACAGGTAATAATCCATAAAATGTTGAGAAGGAATCTATGTGTGTGTGGGTAAATAGGATTATTTGAAATACTATGTCTTCAGTGGAAATATTCAAATAAATACTATATCCTCAAGGAAGAAGAACTGATTTAGTTTTAAATTTCACACATGATGGTCTCTCTCCCAACTTCAATTTCCTATCTATAAAATGGGACCAATATCTGTATTTCACAAGGTGGGAATGCAGATTCTCCACACTTGTGCACAAACGAACGTCTGAGAAAATGCCAAGTATCCTTAAATTTGGAGCTCTTTTTTCCAGAGCTGGACAGGATCTGTGTTCACCTGAATGCAGGATGCATTTTGGTTTGGACAACAATATCACCTCTATGTCCCAAAGGTGCTTTTTCAAGAGGCAACTGGCTTTTCTGGTTTTTCTTTCAAGACCTTTCACTTCTTGGATGAGAACATGTTAGATTGTGCGTGGGAAGAAGGAGACAGATGCAGGAGTCTTTCAGCACCTTTTATTTCCCTAGCTGTTAGCAATACGAACTGCCGGCAGACTGCCAGAGCTTGCTATTTAAAGAGCCCCGGCTAGCATCCTCATAAAGTATAACAAAACCCTTCCCCTATTACTGACATGCGATGCATCCCCTTTTGGAGTCGGGGCTGTCCTCAGTCATCATTTACCAAACGGATCAGAAGCCCCCATAGCCTATTATTCAAAGACACTGTCCCCAGCCGAAAGGAACTATAGTCAGCTGGACAAGGAAGTGCTGGCTGCGGTTGCCGGAATCAAATGCTTCCACGAATATGTGTATGGTCAGAGATTCAAACTCATCACCGACCATAAACCACTGCTAGGTCTCCTCACAGGAAACCAACAAATGCCGAACTACATGTCCCCCAGAATGACAAGATGGTCCATTTTCCTGATGGGATACGACTACATATTGATTCACCGCCGGGGGAAAAGCATCAGCAATGCAGATGGTCTCAGCCGCTGCCCCATGCCGGAATTCATGGAGGACCCCGCTCCTGTGGCCCAAATCCTATTGATTGACATAGATAATACCAGCCCTGTCACATCCCATGACATAGTGGAACACACAAAAAGAGACAAGGTATTATCCAAGATTTTGAACTGGATGTTAAGGGGGTGGCCACAGGAAGAGACGGGGGATGAATTCAAAGGCTTCCAAAATAAGCAGATAGAACTGTCAGTACTAAAAGGATGCCTACTATGGGGGGGAGAGAGTCATCGTACTCCAAAGCTTGCGGAAACAAGTCCTAGAAACATTACATGTGGGGCACCCAGGGATTGTTCGCATGAAAGCGCTGGCCAGAAGTTACATTTGGTGGCCCATCTAGACCAGGACATTACAGAATGGGTGGCGACCTGCATGCCATGTCAAGAGACGCAACTGGCTCCTCCCCGAACACCACCACAAGAATGGGAAGTACCCAAGGGCCCCTGGTTGAGGATACATATTGATTTTGTGGGGCCTATGGCGGGGCAAACATTCCTAATCATGGTGGACACCTACTCAAAGTGGTTGGAGGTCATGATGATGCCCACACAAACCTCAGTTGAATGTGTTGCAGGGTGTCCCATGATCATCACATGAAATTTGTCCCCTTCACCCGCATCTGAGTGGCCCATGGTTGTGTGGTAGATTCCCCGGTTGTTGGAGTATTGCTCTTCCCGGCATTTGTTCCGATTTCCCCTGGGTCTGGCCTGCCCTGGTCTCCCCGGTCCCATTTGTGGCTTGGGTGGGTAGGGGGTCGGCTGGGTGGCTCTGCAGGCTTCAGCTATATGCAGATGGGGGTCTTTAAACCAGCAAGCCACCCTGGCATGGGTCCCCAGGCAACCCGAACAGCGAGGTTGTTTAAAATCATAGTCATTGGGGCTTACTCTCCTGTCGGGGTGGATACGGTGGACGGTTTCCTTGTCTTCGGACTCGTCCTCATACTCAGGGACCTCGGTCATCCAGTCGGGCTCACGGTGGGCATGATGGACTCCACATGTCTTTTGGATGTTGGCTGCAGAGTTGTCTGATGATTCGGCTGCCCTCGCTTCTTCCACGGTGTCCTTAAAGGTGACTCCTTGCCTCACCAGCAGCTTCTTTTGTAGCATGAGGTCTCTCATTCCTAAGATGATTCTGTCCCGCATTATCTCTTTGGGATTTATGAATTTGCATTTCATTGCGATCTCCCTCAGCTTGGCCACAAAATCGTTGATGGTTTCCCCCTCCCGTTGGTGCCGATGGTAGAACTCGTTCCTGCTCACCATGGGGGTCGCAGTCGGAGCGTAGTGGTCTTTCAAGGTGTTTTGTAGAGTCGCCCATGAAATAGACTCGATATCGGCAGGGGCTACAAGGGTCTGTGCCATCTTGTAAATTTTGTTACCGCAGTAGGTGAGAAAAAGAGCTCTCTTGCAGTTGTCTGGTAAGTCCTGGTAATTGTTGGCTTTCAGGAACATTCGGAATCGGCTCATGTATGTGTGCCATTCCTCTGTTTTGGGATCAAAGATTGCTGGTGCGGGGGAGGTTTGGATAGCCATCCTTGGATGGCCGAAGCAGGGCGATTCTTGCTTTAAGATGGCCACGGATGCCACGAGGTGCCTTTGTTCTCCTAGTCCTTCTTCAGTGATCCCACCCTCATCGCCAGTGTTAGATTGCACATGGGAAGAAGGAGACAGAAGAGAAAGTTAGAGGAAGGGGAAGAGGGAAGTAGGAAGAAGGGAGAGAAGGAGAAAGAAGGTAGAGAAAAGGGAGGGAGGTAAGAGAGAGGGGAGTGACATGATGTGATATGGGAAAACAGACAGGCAACCTGGTAATGATATGTGTAAGATGATTATGTGTGTTTATTGTTTATTGTATAACAATATATAATTTATGTTAATACTTGATAAAATATTATGGTATATGTATTGATGTTTATGTGGAGTGTGGAAAAAAAATAAAAAACTTTTGCAAAAAAAAAAAAAACCTAACAGCTGCTGTGGTTGTTTTCTTTTACCTTGCCTAGCCATGCTTTTTTCCTCTATCTTCCTCCCCCCCACCACCTCATGTCTACATAGGGGTTATAGAGGAGGAGGAGGAGGATGGGCAGAAGCAGCCCATTCCTTCAGCTAATTACCTTCCAGGTTTTCAAGGACCAGGAGCCGCTGTGATGTTATGCTGACTCTCCGGACGAGTGTGCAGTTAGAAGTGAATTCAGAGATTCCGCTCACACCCCGCCCGGTGATTGATTAGCCATTCCTGCAGGATTTGCATCATCTGTCATTGTGCATTGGGAATCCACCTCCCTTCTAACCTGGCTGTGTTCGATCCTGGACCGAAAATGCCACTCGCAGGGTTTGGGGAGCTGATGCTCCCTCCCGCCTCCCCCCCTTTTTTTTTTGAAAAAAGAAAAAAAAAGATGGAAATAAAAAGTTTGAAGAGTGAGTTCTCTGTCACCAAAAGGATAATTTAACAGATTAACAGAGTTGGAAGGGACCTTGTAGGTCATCTAGTCCAACCCCCCCACCCCCGCTCAAGCAGGAGACCCTACACCATTTCTGACAAATGGCAGTCCAATCTCTTCTTGAAAGTCTCAAGTGATGAAGCTCCCACAACTTCCGAAGGCAAGCTGTTCCATTGGTTGATTGTTCTCACTGTCAGAAAGTTCCTCCTTATTTCTAGGTTGAATCTCTCCTTGATCAGTTTCCATCCATTATTCCTTGTCTGGCCTTCAGGTGCTTTGGAAAATAGCTTGACCCCCTCCTCTCTGTGGCAGCCCCTCAAATATTGGAACACTGCTATCATGTCTCCTCTGGTCCTTCTCTTCACTAGACTAGCAATGCCCAGTTCCTGCAACCGTTCATCATCTGTTTTAGTCTCCGGTCCCTTATAAGTTCCATCTTATACCACTGCAGACAAATGGTTGTCCACTCTCTTCCTAAAGACTTCCAGTATTGGAGTGTTGTTAGTATTTTTTTTTTCAAACTGTCAAAAAACATGATAGCCAGAAAGTGTAGTGTTTTTAAGGGGACTGGACAAGTTTGAGAAGGACGAGGAAAGGAGAATCTTGCTGATAGTATGTCACATCTCTGCTCCATCTTTGTACGCGTTAATAAAAAGAAAACCTATTTATTGTTGGCTCTTTAACAACAGAAACAGCTTTTCTTTTTGTGGATGCGTTACAATGGTGGAGCAGACATGTAACACACAAAATCATGACCGTCCCGGCTGCCTCTTCTACATGTCCAGACCCCTAATCATCCTGGTTGCTCCCCTCTGCACTTTCTCTAGAGTCTCGATGTCTTTTTTGTAGTGTGGTGACCAAACCTGGATGCAGTCCTCTAGGTGTGGTCTAACTAAGGCTTTATAGAGCGGTATTAGTACCTCCCTAGACCTAGATTGTATCCCTCTATTAATGCAGTTTAGGATTGTATTGGCTTTTTTGGCTGCGGCTGCACACTGCTGGCTCATGTTTAGCTGGTTGTCCACTAAGACTCCAAGATCCCTCTCACAGTCACTGCTATTAAGCCTGGTTTCACCCAGTTTATATGTGTACTTTTGGTTTTTCTTACCTAAGTGTAGGACTTTACTTTTCTCTACATTGAATTTCATTTTGTTAGATAGGGCCCAGTGTTCAAGTCTGTCAAGATCCATCTGGATCTTGAGCCTATCCTCTAGGGTCTTAGCTATTCCTGCAAAGCATGAGAATGGCACAGAAAGCTGGCACAGAATGGAAGAATTCTACTTGACTGTGTAAGAAAACACACAACTTCCCCAAAGGAAAAGCCCCCCCCCACATTAATAAAGAACCTCTAAGGAAGAGAGAAGCAAAGGGAAAGAACACACAAGCCACTAAAAGTAAAAAGAACACCACCTCCGTTTTTTCCCTCTAAACTGTCAAACTAGAGCCAGAGACACATGTCTCAGCCTGCAAGGATACAATCTTGCAATCGGAAGTCTGAATAACTTCAGTTGTTGCAGAAAGCGGAAACTTTGAATCCAGCCTGTCAATTCACAAACAAAGCTTGCTAGCCACATCAGATTAACTAAAGATAGGGGGATCATAGGATTAATTATATTTGTTAAACAAAAATCCAAAAAAGCCAGCACTTTAGACTCATTGCCAGTTCCCTTGGGTTTTTTGTGCAATGCACCATGGGAGGATCAGCATAATGTTGCCTGTTCCATTCCTGTTTTGATAGCCCCAGCTGCTTCTTCTGGGTGCCCTTGGACAAGAGAACTGAAAGTTTATAGGTCACTTTCCCAGCCATGCCCTTGCAGCATACCATTGCTCCTCCAACTTCACCTTATGTCCTTATTCACCCATGTTCCCTTGGGCTATTTTATTTTCCAGAAAAAGGCGCAAGGGAGCAGTTGCATTAGCAAGAGCATTGGGAGAAGCCCCCCGTTCTTCCTCCTGTTCTCCCTCCTTTCCCTTAGTGTTTGCCATCTGTTAAGCAACTTGACAGATCACTAAACCTTCCATTCAACCTGTCCCACCCTTTTTCACCCCCATTTTGAGCCGTGGTGGCGCAGTGGTTAGAGTGCAGTACTGCAGGCTACTTCTGCTGATCACCGGCTGCCAGCAGTTTGGCAGATCGAATCTCACCAGGCTCAAGGTTGACTCAGCCTTCCATCCTTCCGAGATTGGTAAAATGAGGACCCAGATTGTTGGGGGCAATATGCTGACTCTGTAAACCGCTTAGAGAGGGCTGTAAAGGACTGTGAAGCGGTATATAAGTCTAAGTGCTATTGCTATTGCTATTTTAGAGAGAGTGATTGGTGATTGTTTCCATACCAACCTGTGATACTTGATGGCAGGGAAAAGACATTGACTGCTCTCCTTAACTTCAGAAAGTATCTGGCTGCACGCTGCCTTTTCTGACCAACGTTTAAAACAACAGGCAGAAGCTTTTCTGATGAAGTGAGATAGAGCTCACAAAAAGCTTCTGCCTTTTGAGAAAAATTGCTAATCAGAAAAGGTGCTACCAAACTCCTCATTTTTGGACACTATAGACTAACATGGCTTCCTCTGATATGTCTCCTTAATTTGACACTAAAATAGTTAGTAAAAATAGTGTTGGTCATCAGCTTCATTACTATAGTGGAATAGATTGGCACTGGACCAATAAATTTTAATTTCTATTAGTCCAAGCAGTAGTGAATAGGAGTTTAATTCAGCTATAAGGAAGAACCCAATGTCTCTGCACTAAAAAGTTAAATGATAAAGCTTGAATTTGGGACAAACTATATAAAATATATACCATCCTCATTCTGATATTGTTAAGTCTGCTATTCTCTATAAACTTAACACAAATAATAAGATTTGTACTGTCCATGGTATGAGTCAAATATACAGAAACTTAAGCGAGGGCATCTGAGCACCAGGCGTTGAATTATGTGCAGGCCCCGCCCCCGCCACCTGCTGTAAAGTAAGATATCCCCCGAAAATAAGACTTAATATTGTTTTTTTATACTTAAAATGGTCATTAGGGCAGAGAACCAGTTGTTAAATTATTTGAATACGTCTTGGAGGAAAAAATAAGATAGTTGTGCTGTAGAAAATTTAAAAAATCAAGTAAATGAAGCTTTGAATACATATTGTAGAAATCATACTATGAATACTTATTGTATTTTAGATCACTTGAATTGAATCTCAATAAATTATATCTTTTGCATACTGATTACTCATTAAAGTGTGTTAATGAATATAGTAACAAAGACAAAAACAAGTTTCTTGTTTGAAACAAAATAAGATGTAGCACTTAGCAATAGCACTTAGACTTTACAATGCTTTACAGTCTTCTCTAAGCAGTTTACAGAGTCAGCATATTGCCCCCAACAATCTGGGTCATTTCACCGACCTCGGAAGGATGGAAGGCTGAGTCAACTTTGAGCTGGTGAGACTCAAACTGCCAAACTGCAGGCAGCTGGTAGTCAACAAAAGTAGCCTGCAGTACTGCATTCTAACCACTGAGCCACCACGGCTCATAATAGATAATAATTATAATATAAGATTTATTGAGAATAATTCATGGTCATTCAAATTAATTTTCTGTTTCTGGAATTTGATAAAAATTTATTTTCTGAAAATGTAGAAATACCTAAAGACGAAATGGAACTTGTTGTTTTAACTGAAAAGAACATACAGAAAACTCAGTTGTTTAATCTTAATATTTAGGTATCAGGATCATATATTTGATACTGAGATGTACAATTAAAGAAGCCATATAAAAATTGTAGATTCTTGCTTTTCTCTAACATAATTTTGGAAAAATCCAAAGGAAGCATGACCCATTTAATTGCACTCCATTTCTTCTTTAGATTATTATTTTTTTAGCTATATAATAGAATGCTCACTAAACATAAGGCAAAACAGCTAAAGTAGTTACACCACAAACGGCTACTAGAAAAAATTCCTGAGTAAATGATTTCTACAGATAGGAGAATAGGAGAATAATGATGTTTTGGAAAAAGACCAAAGATTATTTTATATATGAAGAAGAGGGGTAGAGAAACAAAAAGAGAACAAATTTGAGATAGGGAATTGGGCACCTAAATCAAAAATGGCCAGATACATAGACAAAGGAGCCTCTAGGGAAAAAATTGGGTCCATTGATCCCATTCTGGAACCCACACTACATATCCGACATTAATACAATTGAGAATGTCCAGAGATATTTCACTAGAGGAGTATTACATTCCTCTGTTTGCAACAGAATACCTTATGCAACCAGACTTGAAATTTTAGGCCTAGAAAACTTAGAACTATACCACCTTCGATCTGACCTAAGTGTAGCACACAAAATTATATGCTACAATGTCCTACCTGTCAATGACTACTTCAGCTTCAACCGCAACAACACACGAGCTCACAATAGATACAAACTTAACGTAAACCGATCCAAACTACCTGGAATTCATTACCCGACTCTGTAGTTTCTTCCCCAAACCCCCAAACCTTTAACCTTAAACTGACTACCATTGACCTCACCCCATTCCTAAGAGGTCTGTAAGGGGCGTGCATAAGTGCACCAGCGTGCCTACCGTCCCTGTCCTAAAGTCCCCATGTATTCGAAAAATATGTACTTGAAAAATATGTACTCAAACTTTGTTTGTACTTATTTATATACTCATATTAATATTTATACTTTACCTGTAATCATATACATGCTTGACAAATAAATAAATAAATAAAATAAATAAATAAAAAAATTCTATCTAACTTCCCTTATCTACCCCACTGCTCACCAACCTTGCCCATCAAAGAATGGTTTAAAAAAATATTTTGATTTAAATTGCTCAGTCTCCAAGTCCTTTCCTTTTTTTCTAACCATTTGTATCTCTTTTCCTCATCTCCTTAGAGAAGAAGAGATATTTTTTTAATCATCTGCTAACTCTTAGATGTTGTCATTTTGTATACAAACAAATAAGAAAACAAGAAAAGAACTTAATGTGTGATTCTAAATGGTCATTTTCACTGTTTCCTGAAAGAAGCAAGAAGTACTTTAATTTGGGTGTGAACATGGAAGGTCATGGTTCTGACTGAGTAAACGCAGGGGTGAAATGCTACCGGTATGGACTGGTTCGGGCATACCGGTAGCAGCAGCTGCTCATGGTTCGGAGAACTGGTAGTGACGGCTGGGTGGCCATGCCCCCGAACTGGTCCCCCGGTAGCTACTCGCTCGCCCTGCCCCACCCAGTCTCTGCTCTGCAGCTTGCCTGCCTGAAGCACTGTGCCCCTGATCTGCCTGCCAGGTAAGCCTGCGAAGTCGCGGCCTACCTAGCTGCCCCTGCCCCCCCACCATCCCAGCCTGCCTTCCCTACTCCATTCCCTGTGGCCTGCAGCCCTGACATGCTTTCCTGCCTTCCACGCGGCCTTCCCGGTGTCCCTGTGGCCAGCTTGAGAAGGCAGGCAAGCAGAAGGCTACGTGGAAGGCAGGCAAGCATGTCGGGGTGGTGGGGAAGGGAGGTAGCAGCCTACTCCCTTCCCCGCAGCCATGCCATGCTTGGTGGCCTTCCACGTGGCCTACCCGGCAGTCCCCCATGCCCGCTTGCATTCCGAGGTCAGCATCCAGCCCGGCCCAGCCAGTGAGTGGGCAGGCGGCCCTTGGTGGAAATGCAGACACTGAGAGGGGCGGCGGCGGTGCTCCAGGAGGGCAAGCAGACATCCCGGGGCTGCTGCACATGCGCCCTCCCCATTTCTGCAAAGGCAGAGCCCCCCCTGCAGGGTGATCCAATGAGGGGAGGGGGATGCTGCAGAAAAGGCTGCCTTCCACCCGGGCCCGTGTGCCTCCCATGCTGGCTGCATGGGGCTTGGGGCTCCGAAGCAGCCCACTGGCTTCCCACTGGCCACCCGCCTGCCTGCTCTGCGGGAAGCCTCAGAGAACGAAACCAGGAGTGGGGCAGAGCCTAGCCCAAAAGAGGCTTCCCCCTTGCCCGCCGGCTCAACGCAGCCGGGCAGTGACCCTTGCTTTGACCCGCCAGTGTGCCATCCTCCCGGGGCTGAGGATCTGGTGCTCTCCCCCAGCCCCCCCAGCCCCCCTTATTTCTCCCCACATCAGGGTGACCCTAATGTTCCCCCAGCCCGCTGCAGCAGCAGCAGAGAAGGGCTGCGAGGGGGGCAGAAGGGGAGTGCCCACCTGTTTGCTTGCTTTGCTGGGGCGCGAAGCAGGGGCTGCGCTCCACTGTGATGTGCTGAGCTGGCCGGCGAGGCTTTGTTTGAGCGGGGGTCAGTGTGGGGCACGCGCGCCTGTGTGTCCCGTTTCCACTCCATCTGGCGAGCCACGCGTAGATGCCTTTGGGGAGTCCCCACCTCCTTTCTTTTCCTTTTGCCCTCATTCTTCTCTCCCGCGAGCGCGCAGGAGTTCCAGCCCACCCGCTGCCCTGCCATGAGATGGATGGGTGGGTGGGTGGGTGAGTGGCTGGGAGGGGAGAATGATTGACAGCCGGCCGAGCTCCGCAGGGGCTTTGAATCGTCCACTGGTTGTGAAAACGGATCGGCTTTGTCGTGTCGCTGTCAGCCTCTTGCCTGCCTGCTTGCTGTCTCCAAGCCGTTTCCCAGGCAGAAGTGGTATGTATTTTTAGCACCAAGGTCTGGCTGCGGCGGCAGTGGGGGCAATCCCCATTTGGGGGGTGGCAGCAAGAAAGATGTCAGGAAAATTCTGCAGCTCCTGCGGCTCTTGATGAAATGAGGAGGGAGGCAATCTCTGCTCGGTGGGTCTGGGGGAGAGGAAGGTCAGCATTGAGCTGGGGGGAGGTGCCAAGTGAGACCCTGGAGCGTTCTTGGGAAGGAAAGGAAAGAAAGAAAGGAAAGGAAAGGAAAGGAAAGGAAAGGAAAGGAAAGGAAAGGAAAGGAAAGGAAAGGAAAGGAAAGGAAAGGAAAGGAAAGGAAAGGAAAGGAACGGAAAGGAAAGGGACCAGGGGTGTGTGTGTGTGTGAGGAAAGAAAGGGAAAGGGAAGAAGGAAATGAAAGGAAGCGAAAGAAGGAAGAAAACTTATGACCACAATTCAGCCCAACATTTTGGTTGCTAAGAGCGTTGTTAAGTGAGTTTCACCACATTTTACAAGTTGGCCACGCCCACCCGATCACATGACCTCCAAGCCACACCCACCTGAAGCCACACACACACACACCTGACCTCCAAGCCACGCCCACAAAATAAGCCATGCCCACAGAACCGGTAGGGAAATTTTTTAGATTTCACTCCTGAGTAAATGGTATGATTTTGTATTACATAAATGCAAGTTATCTCAGCAGAGATGCTCTTAATTAGGATTAGAGGCAAGATTTACTGAAGGGGATCACTGCAAGATTACTCTAGATAGAGTATAATATCTATATTTACTAAAAATAAACAAATTTCTAATAAATGCAGGACTTCCAATAGAATTGTCTATGGAGTTTGCAACTGATTGACATACTCTGGTTATTAAACATGGAAATTCCTGGGAGCTGAGGCATATTATGAAAGACCCCTAATGGATTTAAGGTGTGTATCAAGCCTTATGTGGCCAGCAAAATCAAGGAAGCAAGAATGGCATGACTTTGGCAAAATATCTTTTGTGCTAATCTGGAAAAATATAGAATCCTGGGAAAAAATTGTATTGTCATCTACCAATTAGTGAAGGTGGAATCCTTTTGAGTGATTTGAAAACCTTCAAAGGTTTCTTATCACTTAGACCAAGGGTGTCAAACCCAAGGCCCGTGCTTAGATCTGCTTAGGTGCTTAGATCTGGCTTGCGGGCCCACCCTGGAAACAGCAAAGGACTGGCTTGTGGTGCCTCAGCCCGGTCCAGGCTGACCGGGCACTGATCTACAACCTGGTGGTGGCCATTTTCATTGGCAGAGTGCTGTAGGAGGCCATTGCAGCTGAAAATGGAGCTCAGGAGGGCCACCCACGCCCCTCCCGAGCTCTGTTTTTGTTGGCAGCATGCAGGAGAAGGCCGTTGCAGACAAAAACAGAGCTCGGGAGGGCCGCCCACGCTCCTCCTGTGCTCCATTTTTGCTGGCAGAGTGCAGGAGGAAGCCATTGCAGTTGAAAATGGAGCTCAGGAGGGCCGCACGCATCCCTCCTGAGCTCCGTTTTTGCTGGCATATGCTAGCAAAACAAACTACTAGCAAAAGTGGCATTTGATCACAAGGCAAGGAGGCATCAAGAAATGTTTCCCCTTTTGCATTTGAGCATCCAAGAATTTCCTTGCTGATACGCTCTCTCAGATGTCCCAATACAAAAACACCTGAGAGGAAACATTTAACCATTATCCCCTCCCAGCAACTGGCAGTGCAGGGCTCAGTAAGGCGGTGGCTGCTAGCCACTTGTCAGCCAGCTGACAGCACACTGACCCAACAGCTAAACGAAGTCCTGAAGAAGATGAATGGTTCAAAGACCACAAAACCAATCTGACGATGAGGGAAGACCTGGAGTGGAAGGAAGACAAACTGTATGTTCCAACCAGCCAGAAGACCCAGATCCTACAAAGAAGCCACAATGTAAAGCTGGCTGGTAACTTTAGGTTTGTAAAGACCCTTCACTTGGCAAAAAGGCAATTCTGGTGGCCTAAGAAAAAAAAAAACTATGTAACCAGCTGCCCAGTGTGCACATCCATGAAGTGATTGCCAGGGAAGACTCCTGGGTTTCTACAGCCGGTGGCCAACCCCAGCAGGGCATGGGAGGAAATCGCCATGGATTTTATAGTGGAATTGCCTGAGAGTAATGGGATACCATAATTTGGACTGTGGTTGTTTTTAAAGCAAGCACACTTCATCCCGTGCCCGAAGCTTCCCTCAGCCCAAAGTCTGGCCAAAACATTCATGCAGCAAATCTACCGGCTGCATGGAGTCCCAAGTCACAGTATTTCAGACTGGGAGATGCAGTTTACAGCAAAATTCTCGTGGGAGTTTATAAAGCAAATAGGGTCAGCTCAGGGACTTAGTTCAAGGTTCCATCTGAGCACCAATGAAATGGCAGAATGAACTAACGCTATAGTGGAGCAATACCTATGTTGCTATGTAAACTATCAGCAAACCAACTGGGTGGAGCTCCTACCTTTTGCAGAAGTGGCTTATAATAATTCGGTGCATAGTAGCCATGGATTCACCTCTTTTAAAGTGACAATGAGAGTTGATTCTGTACCAATGCCAGAATTTCCGAGGGAACCCCCCCCCCATAACATTAGCTGAATGGATGGATACCCTGACAGCTGCTTGGGGAAATGTGCAGAAAGCCCTGAATAAAACCAGGGAGTCACAAAAGAAGCAGGCAGATCAGAAAGGAGCCCCCCAGAAGGAGTTCAGGATTGGGGAGAAAGTATACCTGTCTACTAAATACCTGAAGCTGAACCATCCTTGTAAGAAATTGGGTCCCAAGTACATAGGTCCATTCCCAATAGTTTGAATTATAAACCCTGTTACAGTGGAATTACAGTTACCTAAGGTACTCAGATTCATCCACCCAGTGTTCCACTGTAGTTTATTGATGCCCTTCCAAGGCTCCAAGCTAAGGCAAGTTGAGGAGAAGCCTCCACCTCCTGTGTTGGTGTGGGGCGGGAACACTATGAGATAAAGAAGATACTGGACTCAAGATACTTTAAGGGGAAATTACAATACATTACGGTGGAAAGGATATCCCTCAGCTGGTGCCGAGTGGGTAGGCACACACAATGTTAACGCAGACAAGTTAGTAAAAATGTTCCATGCAAAATACCCTCAGTGACCAAAGAGATTAGTGAAGGCTAAGACCACCTAAACAACAATAATTAATCTATGCTTAATATTTTCCAGATGCCCTTTTCCTTCAGGGGCCAGCATGTCAAGATTGAACCGCTTTGCTTCTTTCAAACCCTAATGCTTTTCAACTTGCCAATGAACTGGGGGGAGAGAAGGGGGAAATGGAATACCGAGAATGTATGCAGAGATCGTGAGAGCATGGAAACCATCAAGGTGCAGGTGCTTGAGAAAGAGATGGACTGTTCCAGTGGTGGGATTCAGTGGTGGCTTGGTGGGCGTGGCTTGGTGGGCGTGGCTTGGTGGGGTGGCACCTTGCTGTGAGTGACATCAAGCTGGCCACACCCACTCAGTCACATGACCCCACCAAGCCACGCCCACCAAGCCACGCCCTTTATGTTCCCCCCTCCCCTCCATGTCGAAGTACCTTAAAGGGACACCGCAGTCCGGCTGCCTTCTGAGCAGCTCCGCTGCGATGCCATCCCTCCAGTGCAGCAGGCCATTCTCCTGGTGGGGTCTGGCAATGGGGTGCGGCCGCACATGCTTACCGGCAGGCAATGGGGTGCGCGTGCGCAGCCGGTGAGAAGAACAGGGCAGCGACGGCAGTGACGGGACTTCAGGCCTCTTTTTCGGTCTGTAGTTTTTGGTGCAAGAAGCCTGCAGCCATCGCCTCTTTTTCGGTGAGAAGCCTCTTTGCCAGCCGGAATTGAGCTGGCAGCAGCGGCTGCAGGCTTCTTGCACCAAAAACTACAGGCCGAAAAAGAGGCCTGAAGAAGTCCTGTTGCCGCCGTCGCCGCCTTGTTCTTCATGCCAGCCACGCACGTACACCCCATTGCCTGCCGGTGCCGCTCACAGCCAGACCTAGCCAGGAGAACGGCCTGCTGCGCTGGAGGGATGGCGTCACAACAGAGCTGCTCAGAAGGCAGCCAAAAACTACTGGCAGCTGGAGGCTCGCCGGCCTCACCTCACTGTGGACCTCCACCAAGATGCGGATGAAGGTGAGCGAGGCGGAGGGCGAGCGGGTGGCATGCGGACGGAGGCTCCAGGGCAAGGCCGGAGCCAGGGAATGGCACATTCCCTGACCCAGCCAAGGTGAACGGCGAGTAGGTGGAGGCTCCGGGGCAAGGCCGGAGCCGGGGAATGGACCGTTCCCTGACCTGGCCAAGGCGAACGGCGAGCGGGCGGAGGCTCCGGGGCCTTGGGGAATAGCACTTTGGTGAGCAGAGCAGGTGAGGTGCGGAGGTGAGGCGATTAGCTGGGCCGCGTGGTGAAGGCAACTTATACTGTATAGGGCGGGCAGGCGGGCGGGGTGGGGCAGGGCAGGCGGGCGGGCGGGGTGAGCAGCGAGCAGGCGGGTGGGAGCGAGTGGTGACTGGGGAACTGGGCAGGCAGGGGCAGGGCCAAGGCCAACCAGAGGTGGTATTTGCCGGTTCGGCGAACCAGTCCAAATTTCCGCTACCGGTTCGCCCGAACCGGCTGAATACCACCTCTGGACTGTTCCCACAATAAAAGGGCATCCCATAATTGGACAATGTGATCACCCAGGGGTGGGGGAGAAGAGGAAGCTATTGTTTAACTAGGCAAGCATTTGCACAGGAAAACCAGAGCTGGTTTTGTTTCTTCAGTACCAATATGGTGTATCCAATAAAGTTTTACTTTTGGGAATTCAAAGCTCCTGAGAGTGTTTCCTTTTTTTGGGTTTGCTAATTGGACAGTTGACAATCCAATTGAATGGAAAGAGTGGTCATCTGCCACAGTATCTGTATCAAAGGCAAACAAATCCAAGTTCTCCATGAGATCTCGTGCAAAAAGTGTTTCCATGTTTTAGGTTCACTAGTCAAACAGTTGACATTATTTCTTGAATAAAGAAGTACTATTTTAATCTCTGTACTTGAGTGATGAAGAATTATTATTTGTAATCAAAATACAACACAGAATGAGCTAAGGATATTCTCTATCTTGTTTTATATTCGAGTTGGTATTTAATCCTTTGATTTGTCTAATAAGACAGTCTGGTGTTATTCAGGGACTACTGTATACCGAGTAAAATGTGAATATAACCCATTTTTACACTGCCATTTATTTCTTTTTATTGACTATTGAAACTGTTCACAATAGGACAAATACTCTGAGTATTCAATAAATTAAATTAAAATATATCTAATATGCCAACTAATAACAAGGTTTCTATTGCAACAGGAAAACAAGAATTTGTATTATGTTATTTCAATTTAATATTTATTTATTAATCAATCAATCAACAATAAATATATATGATTTATTTAGCATCTCACCACTCCTCACAAAAACATACAACCAACAGCAGTGGCTAACGATGATAGCCTTCTGAACTGAGAAGACTATTTCCCAAAACAAAGAGATTGCACTAGATTAGTGGACACTGGACAGTGGGTGACCCTGGGAGGAAAAGGGGGATTTTAACTATGCAGTTTTTCACTTGAAAAGTCAGAATTGGTTTTGCTTTCTACCTATATGGATCTATCAGTAAAGTTCTTGGTAAAATAATGTCCCAGGACTTTCTTTTGCTGCATATGCCAATGGGATGGTTGACAGATTAGTAGATATGGGTGGAAATTTATTAGTAACAACAATGTCCTTCCTCATGTTAGCCCATCTGGGTTTGTATCTGCTGCCAGCAGTTGGTACATTTGTGTTATTAGGTTTTCATACACTTCTGTTAGTTTCATTAGCCAGTAGATGTGGATCAGAGTCAGGGTGCTGTCCAGCTCTTCATTTTCTTGACCCACTGTTGGATGTCTGCAACTGTGATGGTGACTGTGATGGTGAGTGGTTCCTGTTCTGGGAGATTACTGTGGTCTGCTCTCAGGTCCTGCAGCCACTTTGCACTGGTGTTATGTGTGGAATGAATGAATAAATACAGGAATGGATGAATATGTGATTTTTTTAAAATTGTGTAGCCTGAATTCAGAGAATAATAAATGAAACCTCACACAAAGTGAAATGTAAATACATTTTTTAGCTTATGCTATGTCTTGGTAATTCGCAGCAATCAGTGGGCAGATCCATTCACTCAGATTGTTATTAGCTAATGAGGATAGGCGTAGGGGGCTGCAGATGCATTTCTCCTGCTGTAACATGCATTTATTTCTATTAACTTGACACCCATTAATGTATGTGTGTGTCTGTGTGTGTTGTGTATGCATCTCATTCCAACTGTACCACACACAGCCCTCTCCAAAAAGAGGAATAAAGTTTTGGTGGGTAATATTTACTGAGACAGCCAGAAGCTTTTAAACCCTTTTTTAAAGTTAGCCTGTGTAATATAGTAAATACCAAAGTGATGGAAGTATGCCTGTGATAGAATAAGCACCACATTGGAAGCATAGTTTTCTGCCTGCCCAAGGATGGATGAATAACTCTTTAAATAAGCTGTGAGAAAGATTCTTTGAAATTGCAGGTCTGGAAGCATCTATTCTATCTTTCATCCTATTGACTGCTTGGGGCATTAGGAGTAGAGATAGCAGCTCAAGGGCTCCTTTTCATTGTTCTCTTTTTCTCCACTCAGATTTTTCCTTTCTGCTACCATGAGGAGAGAAAGCTCAGAGATGCAAATTTCCTTTGACACTCTGCAACTTTCTCAGTAAACGTAATTATCATTTGAAATATTAAGCACCTATTTCTAAAGTCCTTAATAGTGTTGACTCTACTCATATACCGTATTTTTCGGTCTATAAGATGCACTTCCTCCCCCAAAAAGTGGGTGGAAATGTCTGTGCGTCTTATAGAGTGAATGTTGCCGAAGCCCCACCCACCCACTGGCCCCCACCCTTCGGCCTCTGCCTCCCAGTAATTTGCCTCCTTGCAGCAAACAGCCTGTTCAGCTTCAGCACAGCCTGATTTAGCATGAGCAGCTGATTGGTGGTTGGATCGGCCTCCCGGAATACCGCTGATCAACCATTCCAGGCTGCGGGGATTGCCACTGCCCATTGCCACCATCGCCACCCATTGCCGCCGCCACCTATCGTCGCCTCCGTGTGCCCCATTTTTGGCCTCTGCGTGCCCCATATTCAACCTCCGCGCATTCCGTTTTCGGCCTCCGCATGTCCTGTTTTCGGCCCAATCCAGGCAGCGGTGATCTCCACCACCGCCGCTGCCTATCACCACCGAACAGGCCAAAAATGGGATGTGTGGAGGCCAAAAATGGCATGTGCGGAGGCCAAAAATGGGGCACTTGGAGGTGGCACTAGGTGGCGGCGATGGGCAGCGATGGCGGTGGCGATCCCTGTAGCCTGGAACAGCTGATCGGCGGTATTCCGGGAGGCCGATCCAACCACCAATCAGCTGCTCATGCTAAATCAGGCTGTGCTCAAGCTGAACAGACTGTTTGCTGTTTGCTGCAAGGAGGCAAATTGCTGGGAGGCAGAGGCAGATTTTTTTTTTCTTGTTTTCCTCCCCAAAAGCTAGGTGCGTCTTATAGTCCGGAGCGTCTTATAGACCGAAAAATACAATACTCTATAAAGCATAAATCCCAATGAATGAACTGGAGGAGTTCCACCAGGATTTTCTCTGAATGTTTTCCTTACAAGAAGAAACAAAATCTGCTTGACAATTCCATTTTATGGCACCTAGGAAGGGCATAATTCAGCACCTACATCTTGGAAGCAAGAATGTGAATGAAGACTTCATCTTTCATGCCAGAAGGTAAACATTGACTTGACATTCCATCTAGAAACTTGCATACTCAATTAAAAACACATATGGTCCATGAAAACAATGAATTCCTCTTTGCCAGTTTCTGTTCCTTCTGCACTTCTAAATTATTATGGGGTTGCAGAAAATATGTTTTACCTGTCTTTCCCCCCCCCATCTTTTCAAATACCAACAGCTCAATATATTGTTATCCTAGCTATAAAATAATGCAGAGATCATTGTCAGAAATGAACATCCATGAGAATTCTGCGAATATGTTTTTTTTTTAAATTGAGATCTCTTTGTTTACTTTTGGGTTCTGTTTTGATCTTTTACCAAACAGGTATGTATATATTTACACTTAATTCTAGTAGAATTAATCTTTGCAATACTCCCTGAAGCAGCTGCTCTCTTTTTCAAAATAATAAGCATATGGTTTTACCATATTCATTGATTTGATTCCCTTCAGCTAAATAGGATTTCAGCAGAATACAAACAACTTTGTAGAATTTCTATATAGTTTTACTTCAGTTAAAAACAACAAGAAAAAAATACTGTTTAGCCAAAATACTGTTTATAAAACAACAACAATAATAAAAACATGCCTCCCAAGATGGCGTTTATGCTCCAGAACAGGAACTGTTTAGAAGACCATGATCTGAAAACCTGAAAAGAAGGAATAACAATAGGAACGATCCAATATCAAGATACTAATATGAAGTACTTGTGAAATTGACCCTTTTCAATTAAAATTATTATTTCTAAACAAAATTTATTTTAGCAAACAATAAAACTGAAATATTTTCAGATGCTTATATTGAATTACATGCAGTGCTAAATCACATGTAATTCCAAAGGTGCTTTTTTCAAAAGGCAACAGGACTTTGTTTTGTTTTGTTTTTTTAAAAAAACCAAAGTCCAGTTGCCTTTTGAAAAAGCACCTTTGGGACAACCATGACCTGGGTAACTGAGAATCTCCATAGACATAACATGTAATAACACGAGCCGCCCAGAGTCCCTTGGGAGTTGGGCATAGAAATGGACCCTCAAAAAGTGCAGGCTGTACTTGATTGGGAACCACCCCGCACGCGTAAACAGCTACAAAGCTTCCTGGGGTTTGCCAATTTTTACCGCCAGTTTATCCCCACTTTTGCTCAGATTGCCCTCCCCATCACCAAACTGTTAAAAACGAAGGGGGAGGCCAACCCTAGACCGAGGCAGCCTTTAACCTGGACAATGGAATGCCAAGCTGCATTTGAGAAACTCAAACGGCTGTTCTCAGCAGAACCAGTCCTAAAACATCCAGACACAGAGAAACCA
>QLTV01002141.1:5143378-5180650 GCA_003457575.1 Thermophis baileyi
TCAGAAGCCTTTTGGGTGATTGTGCTTGGACACACTGACCTTATTATATCTTCTTCTTGTCATCCACTCTCAGATTCCGGAGGTGTGAAATGTTCAGGAGATAGGTCTTGATGTTTCTTTTTCTTCTTCTTTTGGGGCATTCTTGCAATGATTAATCAGCGTTCCTCAGTCGCTTAGAAATCTAGCTAACAAACCTGGCCAGTACATCTAAGAATGACGAGCGGGGAAACATCAGAGCAGATAAACCAGCTGCTGCTACCATGTTGCGGAGAAAAATAATTAGAGGTGAAATGAATCTTGTTTCCCTGCCCTCAATCCTCATGAATAAGACCGGAGTCCAGGAAAGAATAAAAGTAATATATTTGCATAACAAAAATAAGAACACCTAAGTCTGTGTCTNGCCGCTGCTACCATGTTGCGGAGATAAATAATTAGAGGTGAAATGAATCTTGTTTCCCTGCCCTCAATCCTCATGAATAAGACCGGAGTCCAGGAAAGAATAAAAGTAATATATTTGCATAACAAAAATAAGAACACCTAAGTCTGTGTCTACATGGTGAAGAACAAAGAGAACGAAGAAAGATTAACACATGCGCAGTACAGGTATCACATGAGAACTTCATATCAGTATACAGTGTCATTTCAGAATAAGAGTCCTGCTGACAAATTAAAATGAACGTAGTGACATGCCCCTCATTCCAGAGCTGATGGAACGGCTCCAATCGGCGACCATCTTCACAAAGTTGGACCTGTGTGGGGAATACAACCTGGTGCAGATTCGTCAGGGGGACGAGTGGAAGACAGTGTTCGGGACGCGGTATGGCCACTTCGAATACACCATCATGCCGTTCGGGCTGACCAATGCTCCGGCTGTCTTCCAACATTTTATGAATGATATCTTCAAAGATTTGTTGGACCACTTTGTGGTGGTGTACCTTGATGATATCCTTGTCTACTCCACGTTCCCGAGCAGTCACCTCCAACACCTCCGCCAGGTCCTGCAGTGGTTGTGAGAGCACCATCTTTATGCCAAGCTAGAGAAATGCGAATTTTACAAGACCACCATCGATTTCTTGGGCCATCGCATTTCTCCAGAAGGCATCGCCATGGATCGTGGCAAAGTTGAGGCCTTAAAGACATGGCAACCTCCTCGCCGGGTGAAGGATGTTCAGCGACTTCTGGGTTTCGCAAATTATTATAGGACCTTCATCCCAGGGTTTGCCACTCTGACCGTGCCCCTCACTCGGCTGTTGCAGAAACACGTCCCCTTTCAGTGGGGCGATCTTGAACAGCAGGCATTCAAGAACTTTACAGATGCCTTCATGAAGGAACCAATTCTACAACACCCAGACCCTCACCATCCGTTCGTGGTGGAGGCCAACGCTTCGGATATCGCCGTCGGTGCCGTACTGCTCCAGACTCGACAGGATGGCGGTCCTCTGTTCCCGTGCGCTTACTACTCTCGCAAACTTAACCAGTCAGAGCGCAATTACACTATCTGGGAAAAGGAGTTGCTGGCCATCAAGACCGCCTTCGAGAACTGGAGGCACCACCTCGAGGGAGCCCGGCATCAAGTCGAAGTACGAACGGACCACAAAAATCTCGAGTTCCTCCAGACCGCCTGGAAATTGAATCAAAGGCAGATTTGATGGTCTTTTTTCTTCGCCTGATTTAATTTCCGGATCACATATATCCCAAGTGGGCGTAACCAACAGGCGGATGCCCTTTCCCGCAAACCCAAGTACACCTACACTCAGAACCCACTGCCGCCTTGGACGATTCTGCCGGTCGAGTCCTTCGCGGCTGTCCAGACTCCCATGGACCTCTGAGTACAGATTTGGGAGGCGCAGCGGCAGGACGACTACGTGGCGCAACGGAAGCAGGAGATAGGACCCGAGTCTCCATGGACTTTTTCGGATGACCTGCTCCGTTTCCAGGATAAGCTCTACATGCCCGCCGGCCCGCTCTGAGGGTTGATACTCGACCAGTGCCACAACAACCCTGCGGCAGGACATTTCAGCCTGTTCAAGACCTTACACCTGGTGTCCCGCACTTTCTGGTGGCCTAGACTCTGGCATGACTTCCAGGCCTATGTGACCTCCTGCGTCCGGTGTCACCATGGGAGCGCCATGGGAGCGCCTCCTGGTCTGCTGCAGCCTTTGCCCACACCGGAGAGACCCTGGGGCGCTGTTTCCATGGACTTCCTGATGGACTTGCCCCTGTCTGCCGGTTTCACGACCGTGTTCATGGTGGTGGACATGCTGATGAAGATGGCGTATTTCATCCCCTGTCGGGGGTTACCAACAGCTCGTGCCACTGCCCGCATGTTCATTCAGCATGTGTTCCGGTTACATGGTTTGCCGGACAGGGTGGTATCGGATCGAGGGGCCCAATTCACAGCGCAATTCTGGAAAGGCCTGATGTCGGCTCTACAGGTCCAGGTCTGCTTATCATCTGCGCATCACCCAGAAATGGATGGCGGTACCGAGAAGGTGATCGGTATTCTAGAGCAGTACCTGGTATTCTAGACCAGTACCAGCAGCAGGACAATTGGGCCGAGTACCTTGCCGTGGCCGAATTTGCCTTCAACAACTCCCAGCATACCTCCACTCAGACCACTCCGTTCCTTGCCAATTTGGGCTTCCACCCCGCCTCTTCCCACTCACTCTCCTGGATTCCCCAGTTCCGGCAGCGGAGGAGTTCTTGTCCGAGCTCCAGGCCGTGCAGCACCTCGTAAAATGATCCCTGGACAAGGCAAAGGAGGACTACAAATGGGTCGCGGACCGCTCTTGCCAAGCAACACCACCGTTGGCTATAGGGGATCGAGTATGGCTTTCCACCAGGCATCTCCCCTACGACCGTCCGGTCCGCAAGCTTGATCATCGCTTGCTAGGCCCGTTTCCCGACGAAGCCGTCATCAACCCGGTTGCCTACCGCTTGACCCTGCCTCGATCCCTCCGTGTGCATCCAGTGTTCCACCGATCCCTTCTTGTTCCTGACCGTCCTGCCTGTCTGCTCTGTCCTCTTGATCGTCCCCCGCCCGTGTCCAGCGCTCCTGATGAACCACCCCAGTACAAGGTTGCCAGTATCCAGGACTCCTGATGGATGAAGGGCCAGTTCCAGTACCTCATCGAATGGAAGGGGTACGGTCCAGAGGATTTCACATGGGAGGACGTGACCAGTATGCACGCTCTGGACTTGGTTCGTGCTTTCCATGAGCAGTTTCCCCCGAGACCGCATCCCGACTTACAGACCCAGGGGAAGGGCCCTGCGGAGAGGGATAGTGTTGTGGCTTGCCCAAGTACCGCGCAGCTGCTCATGGATCCGGAAGACCAAGAACTGACCATGGGGTGGCAATCTCATCCTGTGTCTCCGGCACCTGAGTCCGAGACCGAGGAGGATGCAGTGCCAGAGGACGATAACCAACCAGGGCCTTCTGCACCTCCCCAGAAGGAGCTGAGTGACTCAAGTGGAGAGGAGGAGCCTCTGATTGATGCTAGGGCACGCAGGGCAGCTAGCAGGCAAGAGTGGCTCTGTAGGAGGAGGTCTCCTCACCTGTAAACCTGCAGGCTGATGGGCCACGCCCTAAGACTATTCAAGGTTTCAGAAAAGCTAGTCCGGGCTCTTGGCCAACTCCAGTAAGTGGAAGATAACTCGGGACTTAATTGCCTGCTTGCATTTTGGTGTTTTGAATCCTGGCCAAAGTGTTATCTGACTCTCGACAAGAACTGTGTTGAACAACTTTAGAAAACTTATTACTAAGCCGTATTATTAGTAGTAAAGTAATATTTGTTTTGCAAACAGTGTGTGTGTGTCATTTCCTGGGGGCTTGCCATGCTGGGTCACAACAAGATCAGACCCAAGAGATCAGACCCAGGGGCCTTCTGTCAGCTGGATAGCTCCATAGTGGGGGGGGATCCCAATGACATTTGTGACTAAACCAGTGAAGTTGCAGGTGGGGGCACATACCGAGACTGAGTTTTATAGTAGCCCCTGGCATGGAGAGACCACTGGTACTAGGGCTAGCATGGCTGCTGAAATGGAAGTCCTACATGAACTGGGAGAGGGCCAGGGAAATTATGATGGACAAACCTGGGGGGAAATCAGAGGAGGGCCCAGGGGGTCCAGGATCCCAGACAGTAGATGGGAGCTGCACCCCAGGAACAGAAGGAGGCAAGCCCTCGAATCCCCAAAGAGTACCAAGACCTACATGATGTATTTAGTGAAATGGGGTAGGATGTGCTCCCACCCCCCAGCCCATTGACTGTTCCATAGAAATCCTACCAGGGGCCAAATTACCCAAACCCAAGCTATACTCAGTGACTCCTGGGAAACTGGGTGAGCTATGGACTTTCATTGACAAAAATCTAGAAAGAGGGTTCATCCAACTGGCCCGACCCCGGGTAGCTGTTCCAAGAAAAGAAAGATGGGTCCTTTCATCTGTATGTGGACTATAGAGGGTTAAATGCTGTCTGCATGGAAAATGGTTACCCCCTGCCCCTAATGAAAGACATGCTGGCCTATCTGGTAAAAGGGAAAATTTTCACAAAGCTAGACCTGCAAGAAGCATACTATTGCATTAGGATCAAAGAGGGAGATGAGTGGAAGACAGCATTCAACTGCTCCTTATGATGTTTCCAGTTCAGAGTTCTTCCATTTGGACTGCAGGAAGCCCCTGTGGTCTTCATGCAGCTGATAAATGAGGTGCTGCACAAACATTTATACAAAGGGATGCCAGTATATTTAGATGACATTTTAATCTATACTGAAACTATGGCGGAGCATGTCAGGCTGGTGCAGGCAGTACTAAAAAACTCCATGCTACCCAGCTATATGCTAAACTTTCTAAATGTGAGTTCCATCAAAGTAAAATTGACTATTTGGGTTACTGCATATCCTATGAAGGGATAGAAATGGACTCAGAGAAAGTCAGTATAGTACAGTACTAGACTGGACTCCACCCTGCACTAGGAAACAACTGCAGTTTTTGAGAATTCACAAACTTTTATTGGCAATTCATCCCCTCATTTGCACAAATCACTCTCCCCATCACAAACTTGTTAAAAACAAAGGGATGCCCAAGCCCAGACAGTCGCTCCAATGGGCAATGGAATGTCAAGCAGCATTTGAGAAACTTAAACGCTTGTTTGTGGCCAAGCCGGTTCTAAAGCACCAAGACCTGAACGCTTTTTTTGTCATCCAAGCTGATACCAGTGATGTGGCTGTGGGGGCAGTCCTCCTACAGAGAAACCAGGAGAGAGCAACCATGCACCTACACATCCAAAAAATTCACTGACACCAAGTGTAGGCTGGCCGTTTGGGAAAAAGAGGCATAAGCAGTATGATGGACATTACTTACATGGAGATTCTTCCTGGAGGGGGCCAACACTCCTTTTGAAGTTTGGACAGACCACAAAAATCTAGAGGCCCTAAAAAAACCCCCGAAAGCTGTTGCCCGAACAAGTCCGATAGGTGCAATACTTTAATCGCTTCACCCTGAAATACCTCCCAGGGGGAAAAACTTCCTAGCTGATGCACTATCTAGAATGCCTCAGTATAATAGCTCTAAGTCAGAAATAATCAGACCAGTCATCTCTTCCCACCAGCTAGCGGCACCAGTAACCACCAGGGCACAAACAAAAGCGAGAGCCCCAAAATCTGAAGGCATTGAAGCCACCTTAAAAGGAGTCCTGAAGGGAGACAAATGGCTCCAGAAACATAAGGATACATGCACCATGAGAGATGGTTTGGCATGGATGGGAGCTAAACTGTATGTCCCGAAAAGCCAGAGACTGTTAATTCTAGAGAAAAGCCATGACTCTAAAACCGTGGGACATTTCGGGTTTATAAAAAAGCTCCATTTGGTCAAACAACAGTTTTGGTGGCCATCACTGAAAAGGGACATTGAAGGTTATGTGGCAAGCTGACTAGTATGGTCCTCAGCCAAACGACGGCAAGAAAAACACCAGCGCTCCTTCAAACAATAGCGGAGCCTAGAGCTCCATGGAAAAGAAATCTCCATGAGCACTCCATGGAAAGAAATATCCATGGACTTTATTTTAAAACTCCCTGAAGCTCAGGAAATATGGTGATCTGGTTCATAAAGGACCTATTCTCCAAACAAGTACTTTTTGTACCCTGCCAAACCCAAATCCAATGTTAAACAATCTGTCAAAAACAGCTGATTATCTGATAAATCCAGGGGTTTAGAAATACCAATAAGTGAGTCAGTTTCTCCCGAAAATCACCTTTCCAATTGTTTAAGCTTTTTTCAAGCTTTCTGTGTTTTAAAGCTTCCCTTGGGCCTCTTTCACCTCTTGATTTTCAGGGTCCCCCCCCCTAAGTGTATTTAATCGCCGCTTTCTTAGGCTTGGAAGTTCTCTTTTAAAATTCTTGTACTTAAATCAGGTCTTTAGAGTAAAAGTTGGTAATTATCTCACCCAGTTTCAATGCTCTGTCCATGATCTTCTACAGCACAAATCTTATGGTCCCGGTTGTCCCAGCTTTGTGACTGCCAAAAATGGCCGTCTTCCCTGCTGCCGTTTGGGAGAGCTTGCTTCGGACCTAATGAGGAAATTGCAAGTTCCTTGTGGTCAACAAAGCGCCTCTCCTTCCTTCACCACCCTTACAAGGCGGCTATAACCCTGTAGGGTCTCCCGACAGCAGTTACCGGCTGGATTTTGCAAGGCTCGGCGGAGCCCGCTATTTTTCTATTTAAATCCACGACATCAACCAGAAGTCTGTAAGATTTGATTTTATTATGAAATTCTATGGAGTTAATTTTAATTCTGACATTTAAACAACAGTAGAAAAAGAGGTGCACATTATTGTAAATAATGTTGCACTGAAAATGTCTTCAGCAATATTTCAGTGCAATGGAAAAGAATTACCTTTTTTTTTTCTTCCCAAAGAAAGGAAAATGTCAGCAAAATTCTCATGAGGGCTAAGTCTGGATATTTTCTCATATATGGTACATTTATTTTTCCATAAGCCTGCTGTGTCCTTGATTTCACACTCTGAAATCTCGAGAGAAAATATCAGCTCCATCAGATCAGATTGTTTGGGCAGCCAAGAAGGTTGCAGAGGAAATCACACCGTTGCATGCACATGCATGCACAATAAACAAACCCAAGCCAAAAATACTATCTGATAGCTAGTAATGCTAGAAATACCAATGCTGGAAACATACTTTTGATTGTCTATATATATTAATATATAAGGGCAAAATGTTAAAATTTAATCTAAATATAATAATACAAAGCGTAGCCCAGTAATCTTACATGCTTGGGTACAGCTAGGATTTAAATCTGATTTGGAGAATGACATGGAATTTCCCTTCCCTCTATAACGTATTGTGCCCCACAAAAACATGCTGCCAAGGATTTGGATTTCCTACAATTAGGAAATATTGTAGTATAACTATAGGGAAGATATTGCTAAGATGCTTAACTGGTTTTTAAACCTATATTGTATTCAAACCTATCATGATTGTGGGCTTGAATACAATATAGGATGAAAAACTAGACAATATGACTGTTTCTGGATTATACCTTTAAATATCAGAGTCAGCTTTTACATGCAATAATAGATCAAATCCATCTTTAGTAAAATGCTATTAGGGAAGATAGATGGCTTTGTCTTCACCAGTTAATATGATCGTTATGAAATATGCTTATTTTTCTAAATTTTGCTTCTTCAAAATCTCATCCAAAATCCATTGTTAAGGTTGTATTTTCCATTGATTGCAATAGGACTTGAATCACATTTCTAATCAAGTTGCATGTTTTTGAAAGATACCACATAGCCAATCCAATAGTGATTATGCCACCTCAAAGTATTAAAAACGAGGGAGAAAATAATCCTTCCCCACAATTGTTATCTCAGGTTTCTGATGACTGCAATTTTAATTTGCATTTCATCTACTGTTTAATACTTGTACAATTGAGAGGGGATAAAAGAGAAAATACTATCCATGCATCTATTAAAATGCATAGAAATATCATAAAATAAATTAATTAAAAGGACAAAGATCATTACAAGAGTGCAACAGGATCAATTTCTCATGCTCCCCCCTCCCCGTCTGAAAAAAAAAACACAGCATTTTTGCTGACTTCTATCATTGTAAAAGTGTTCCAGAGTGATGTGACTGCATTAGAAAAAGTCTGCTCCCAAATGACATTTCAGAGAAAGAGGAACCCAAACATTGCTTCCTGAGCTAACTGTACAGAACAGGCAGAGAGTATTTAAAGCATATAATCCTCTCAACAATGTGTATGCACATCATATAGTGCTTTATAGTGAAAAAAACATTACTTCTGATTGTATTTCATCTATCGAAGTAGCCCCAATATAGGTATAATACTGCTAACAATGGCTTTTACCCATCACATGTGGGTAAAGCATTTAGCACCAGAAGTTTCTAGGTTGTTTTGAAAGGCAGTCCCAAATATTTCACTAATCCAAACTTGAAACAGGGGTGGGTTCTAACTTACCTCGCTGCTGGTTCGCTTCCTCCCGTGCCACGTGGCTGCACCTCGTGGACAGTGCCAAAAAAAAAAAAAGCCAAAAACAAGATGGTGACGCATGCGCAGTGCCGGAAACTCGGCTTCTGCGCATGAGCAGAAGAAAAAAAAATCCAAAAAAAAAGAGATGGCGGTGCCCATGGACCGGCACCAACCGAACCGGATCCATGATGTCACCAGCAGGTCGCTAACAGTTCGGGCGAACCGGTCCGAACCGGGAGGAACCCACCTCTGACTTGAAACAAGGATTTGTTGAGAGATTGTTGTCAGAACTGCCTGTTCCTATAAGGGCCAGAACTGATATATCAGCCAAAGCTGGGCAATGACTTCCTTAGCCATGGTCTAAACATTATGGACATCATAATTATGATGCTCATATCATCATCATTATGAATTATGGGGAGGGCATGAATAGGGAGTTTCTTGGCAACAATTTCATTTCCATTTGCCAATGTCTAACTCCAACTGGGACCTTTTTCAGTTTCCTAGTCTAGTCTACAGCATGGACATATTGGTAATATCCATTGCTATTAAAATTCAGCTTGTGGAAATATATAATTTTACATTGTGTTTGACATGCTGGAAGGGCAGAGTATCCCCTATTTGTGTGAGTTACAAAGGTAATAGAATTTTGATGGTGATTAAGGCTTTCCTCCTTCAAAAGGACTGCAGTAGGTTAGGCAATTTGACAGTTGTGTCGCAGCAGTTACAACTGTCTGAAACTAAGACTAATGAGAGAAAAAAAGGAAATTCTTGTTTGTCTTTGTGAAGTTTGGATCTGCTTGTTTATAATAACTGAGCTACTAGTAGTTGCAAATCATTTTCATTGCAAAACAAAATATGCTGTTTCATTGCTGAGTGCCCCCAAATCAATAGCAACTCTGTGTATTTTGTATGTTATTCCAAAATAACAGTTTCTCTATGTCACTTAAGTGGGGATGCCAAAGTGCACTTTTTCCCAAGACTACTTTACCAGCACCAAATAGACTTTTCCAAACAGGCTCTGATTTTAACCTCGCTAACTTTCACAAACTTTCCTAATCACAAATATGGATAGTATTCCATTCCTCAGCAAATTTCATTTTGTCAGATGACAAGCCTATGACCTGTAATCCAGGATTCCTTTGCAGGTGCATTTGGCAATTAGGACAAGAATAGGAGAGGTATATGAGCAGGGATAATCTGATCATTTTCATATTATAAGGCTTCATGCCTTTTATGACTGAATTATGATTTACTTTCTTTATTATTTGATAATATTGATCACTCTTAATTAGTTATTAATTATTACATTGCATATTGTAAACAGCTTGGATTGAAGCAAACGTAAAGTATTTGCAATAGCTAAATAAGTAAGTAAATATTTTATAAACATTTTTGCATCTATAGTCGCTCGATTATTATTTCCTAGTTTGTATAAGTGTTAAAAAGGTATGGTGATAGTTAAGAACTTAAATTAAATATATTATTATACATCCAATGTGGTTCTGATAAAATAATATACTGTATCTAGGATAAGTGCCATAGACTTTCATAGAATCAGGTTGGTATAGTGGTTAAATCACCAGGTTAAAAACTAGGAGACTGTGAGTTCTAATCCCACTTTAGACATGAAGCTAGATAAGTGACCTTGGGACAGTCATTTTCTCTCACCCAAGAAAACTGCAGGGATTAATCCAAGCAGTCACCAGGAGTCAACATCGACTCAAAGGTGTGCACACATGCATGCACACACATACACAGTCTTCCAGTAGGAACCATGCTGATAGCATGTCCATCATGACTTCATAAATTATATTATTGTGTCAGTCATGCAGTGATGAAAATGACATACAAAATGTAATCCATGTTTTTTATGCATTGATACCATGATGAATGTGATGTCATGATGTCAGCTTCCTCCTTGCCTTCCTCTGTGGACATCCCTGTCTGCAACCAACTTGGTGCTATGTTATCTCATGTGTGGAAGTAAACAGGCCCCTTGGTTTCCTTAACTAATGACTGTCAAAGTACAGAATGCATTCTTTCAGCTTTTTACCTTTCTTGCTACCTCAGATATGAGCAATATTGCCATCATCATTTATAAAGGGACAATTCACATTTAAGTCCGAGCTGCAACTGACTATACTGTACTAAATACCTATGTTTTCCTGTCTCCCATGCAAATCTTCTTCCATTAAAAGATAGAGTGAAAATTAAGTCCATCATTAAAGAAACAGATCCAAAGTGCTCAGAATGCTAAGCCTGGAAAAAAAATGTACCATTTTGACTGACCCAAGAAGACACCACTTGTTGAATGGGCTGTTTAAGACTTGGATAGATACATGAGTAATGGATGGATAGTAGCTAGATTGATAGATCAAATTAAATTAAATTATTTCTAGTATATTTATTTCCATGATGGTGTTACTTTACATGTTGATGAACCATCCATTTACTGAATGGTTAAGCCTATACTGAGCCCAAAATTTATGTTGCTAAGTGTTAAGTAAATTTTCCCCCATTTTATGACCTTTCTTGCCATAGTTGTTAAGTGAATCATTGCAGTTGTTGAGTTAGTAACATGGTTGTCAGGGGTGGGTTCTAACTTACCTCGCTGCCGGTTCGCTTCCTCCCGCTCCGCGTGGGCGCATGCGCAGTGCTGAAAAATCAGCTTCTGCGCATGCGCAGAAGCAAAAAACAGCTTCTGTGCGTGTGCAGAAGCAAAAAAAAGATGGTGCCGCCTATGGCGCCGCCGAGAGAGCCAGTTCGAGGGCACGTCCAGCCGGCCATCGCTGCCGGTTCAGCGAGCAGGGGGAAATTCCTGCTACCGGTTCTAAAGAACCGGTCCGAACCAGCAGGAACCCACCTCTGATGGTTGTTAAATGAATCTGGCCTCTTCACTGACTTTGTTTGTCAGAAGTTTGCAAAAGTTGATCACATGATCCCAGGACATTAAATATGAATCAGTTACCAAGTGTCTGAATTTTGATCAAGTGACCAAGGGGATGTTGCAATGATCATAAGTATGAAAAATGGTCATACGTCACTACCGTTGTAACTTTGAATGGTCACTAAATGAACTGTTGTAAGTCAAGGACTGGAAGAGCCAATGGAAATTGCTGGAGTAGCAGAAAACCATGGAAAATGTGGAAGAGCAGTACAGAACTATTGTGCTTAGGTATGCATTCAGGAGTAATTAGGGTGCCAGAAATATAAATAAAACAGAGTAGATAACCCCTCACTACTCTTAGTGATGAAGCCAAAGCTGACTTTTCAAAGAGGTGTGGCAAAAAAACAACAACCTTGTTTCTAACCATATAAGGGGATTATGTAACATATGCTTTCTGGTATCCAACAGTTTTCTAATTTAATACAGTGTTCCTCAACTTTAGCAACTTTAAAATGTGTGGACTTTAGCTCCCAGAATTCCCTCAGTCAATATGAAAATTGTAGAAGTTGATGTCCATACATCTTAAAGTTGCTGAGTTTGAGTAACACTGATGTAATATATGTTGGTTGAAGATAAATGAATAGATAGCACTGCCATTATACATATTGCTTCATTCACATTTCATAAGCAAAAAGGGGGTTGGTAATCTATATTTTAATAAGAAGAATTAAACACCATTTTATAGTCGCTGAATGCAAGTACTACCAGTAGTAGTGAGACAAATTAATTATACTGAAATTACTCCCCATTGCTTTTATATAAAAATTAATAGTAAAATCATATCTTCTCAGACATAAGCTTCACGGAGTTCATGTGGCATATACTCTCATATGCTGCTATGTTCAATGACATTTATTCATACACATTCAGATTAGACTCTCTTAGTGCAAGTAATTTTGTTTGCATCCTATGTTAATGCAGTATCAGGGGTTTTCAATTCAATTGTGTAGAATGTGAAGGATGTGTGTTTTTGTTTAATAATAATAATAATAATAATAATAATAATAATAATAATAATAATAATAATTATGTTATTCATATCAGAAAAATTTCATGTTTAATGAATAAAAGAGATAATAATAATAATAATATAGTTTTCTTATGTATGATGTACATTGAAGATGGCATTTAATTTTGTTGTACGAGGTGCAATGGCAATAAAGCAAACTTAACTTAACTTAAGGTCCTTTATGGGAATCCTATATTAGGTAATGAATTAATACACAGCCACTTTATTTAAAATAGATCCTGTCCCATGTATCCACACACAAGCAAATAGTAGTCTTATTTTAATTTTTAACTGCTATGAGATGGAAGCACCTAAAGAATATGTGACATGAAAGGATAAAAGAGGACAGAAGGCAGCAAAATAGATTTGTGAAGAAGAAAAGTCTGAAAATGAACACAATAGCATGAAAAATAGCTAAATGCAGAATTAAAAATTATATCACTAAAGAATTCTGGAAGAAAAGTAATAAATATTCAGTTAGGATGGTGACATAAAAATCATTTACTGTTCAGTTGTGTTTCTCTATTGTCAGGTGTACTCTCTTTTATATAGAACGTAGCATTGATTCAGGCAGGAAACAACTTCATACATTAAGATAAGATAAGATAAGATAAGATAAGATAAGATAAGATAAGATAAGATAAGATAAGATAAGATAAGATAAGATAAGATAAGGTAAGGTAAGGTAAGGTAAGGTAAGGTAAGGTAAGGTAAGGTAAGGTAAGGTAAGGTAAGGTAAGGTAAGATACACACACATACATGCACATACATATACATATGCTATATAAATACATACGCACGTGCACACACACACACACACACACACAGAGACACATATATATTAATCACTTTCCATTTTGAATACACAGTGGAAAAAAGAATTTTGACAGTTAAAAGATTGATACTATATGGTCTAAAGCTATTACAGAATCTAGTTGTTCTGCTTTGGATACCGTGAAGACTCCTCCCAGAAGGTAACCAAAAAAAAAAAAAAAACGGTCATGGAAAGGATGTGTAGCATCCCTGATAATACTGCAGACCCTGGTCAAGCATCACTTATATGCTATGTCCTGGGTAGAAGGAAGTGAACATCCAATAATCTTATAATAGGTAAGAAGTTCCTGCAACAATACCTGCAATCCATCATTCTTAGAGCCTGAATAGTGGACAGCATTTGTTTTTCAAAGGGACTTCCCTATAGTCAGGAGCCCTGCTTTCTGAGGATTCAAAACTGCACAAAAAGCATAACTTAATGTAAAAGGCTTTGTCTCAGCTTCACAGCTTTAATGGATGAATGGAAGACAGCAGAAATCGTGATTCATATACAACATGGGTGAGACTTAAAGATTTGGCTTCATCCTGTCTTCCAAATAATTGCAATCATTTATGAGTGCAATAACTGAATCAGGATAATAAAGAATTTTAAAAAATCTAATCTGTAACAAGATTGCATGTTCCTTGAGGCTCCCCTGTCAATTATCATTTACATTTATCTTAATTTTAACTGACTGTTGAGAAGAACATTTTCTTTTGTGAAAAACATCTGACTAGATATGGAAACAGCTTAATAAAAGACAAATTCTCAGTATTATCATTCTAAAAGCAAGCAGGCAGTATCTCTCATGGCAATATGACTGATTTTCTTTAGATCTCCAAGAGAAATTCCTACTGTGTAAAAGATGTTAAAAATAAATAAATGAGATGTGTGAATCTACCTTCTTTATTTAGTTGCCATCAGTACCAAACATGAGGAATGAATAAAACATAACTGCAGAGGAGAGATGTGCTATAAATGTGATGTTCTAGGTAAAAACAAGCAGTTTCAAAATGAAATTTAATATGCACTCCTCAATATGTACCAATAGTCCTGTAACAATTAGTATATATCACTTCTAGGCCCTGTCAACTGAGAGGAGGTACTACATGCATTGCTCAAGAGATGGCACAAGAACTTTGAAAATGTTGGTTTATGGCAGTCTTTCCTCTTGATTACTCAGTGCCCTTCTTTGTACCTGTTCTTTACTTATCATAATGTGAGCTCCCATTTTAGGCTCTTCAGAAATTTAAGTCCTTGAGTAGCCTCATTTTTGACAGCAATTGAAATTCTACAGTGTGTGTGTGTGTGTGTGTGTGTGTGTGTGTGTGTGTGTGTGTGTGTGTGTGTGTGTGTGTGTGGGGGGGTTGTTTATTTGGGGGGGCTGTTAGAGAGAGATGGTAGATAGGAAACTATACTTGTTTTCTCAAATATGCTGAAAATATTAGCTAAGTATTGTTTTGATTCAATTGTACTACAAACCTTGTAAGATTGGTCAGTATTATTAAAATACTGGATCTGCTTTTAACAAGGTGAAGTGATCTTTCTCAAGACTTCATCTACAGAAAGAAGTGGTTAGAAGACTGACATAAGAGCCGAGGTGGCGCAGTGGTTAGAGTGCAGTACTGCAGGCTACTTCAGCTGACTGCTAGCTGCAGTTCGGCGGTTCAAATCTCACCCGCTCAAGGTTGACTCAGTTTTCCATCCTTCCGAGGTGGGTAAAATGAGGACCCAGATTGTTGGGGGCAATATGCTGACTCTGTGAACCGCTTAGAGAGGGCTGTAAAGCACTGTAAAGCGGTATATAAGTCTAAGTGCTATTGCTATTGCTATAAGTGTGTGAATAATTTAGATCAAATAATTTCCTGGAATATATACTTGTGCTAATTTAAATATTTCTGAAGCAAGTAATTACACATTTTGTTTTTCTGTATGACAAAGCAACACATGCTATCTAAAAATTATTATATGGCAGCTTGTTGATATTTTCAAGAACTAAAAGCAAATATTTTTGGATTAATATAAAGAGAATAAATTATCTTTTCCCCTAAGCAAAAAACAAAACAAAAACAAAACTACTATCAACAAATTGGAGCTAAAATCCAGAATGGTGTCTAATAATAATCATAATCATAATCATAATCATAATCATAATCATAATCATAATCATAATCATAATCATAATCATAATCATAATCATAATCATAATCATAATCATAATCATAATCATAATCATAATAATAATAATAATAATAATAATAATAATAATAATAATAATAATAATAATAATGGGATGGTCTTTTTAAAAAGTATTTCACTGAATTACCCCTTCCTTTGTGTGTTAATTGCCTTTATTAAAATTAGCATTTTAAAATTTCTAATTTTCTTGCTCATCTGTGAAATATCATTCATTGCCTCATGTATCATATCTGCTAATTAAATTTTCATGCTATCTAATTTTACTTGTTTATCTTTTCTCCCCCGAAATGTTGCCTGTTTTTACCAGAATTGCTGAATACTTATATGATCTCCCTTCTGCACCCAAATAATTCACTTTAAATTTAGTCATAAGGAACAGACATGATTGCAATTATGATTTTCCAAAAATTCTATGTATCTAAATAAATGGAGCTAATTATTTTCAGGAACTTTTTGAGAGCCAAAATATATGTGACACAGAAGATGTGCGAACCATCTTTTATTGGTTCTTTTCCTCTGCTTTCTAATCAACAGATGCTGTGGGAGGTTGCCAATCTGATTGTAATATCTGCTAGAAGCTACAATGACATCATTGTACAAATTATGCAAATTATATCATTTGTGATAAGTTCCCGAAAAGGGCTTACAGACTGAGGCAGACACCGTTTAAAAGCTAACAAGTTTATTCAGCTCGGAATAAGGCTAGCAGAAATAAGCGCCAGTTTGACAGCTAGCGCGGCTCGCTCTGGCTAACAGAGAGCGGCGAGAGTCAGCACCTCTGACAGCGCTTTATATAGTTGCGCCAGAACGGCGGCAACCAATCAGGGCTTTGCTGCGCCGACGTCAGCTGCGGACTGGAGGGAAGCCTGGATGCAGCAATTTGCATATTTTTGATTATAATAATGTTCACATGATGTTATTTAAACACACACACACACACACACACACACACACATGAGATAGTAATGAGTGTGACCATTATAACTGGTCTTGTTACTTTACATGGGTAAAATTGTCTCGGCAAAGTTATTTTCCACCATTTTGGAAAGAAAACATAAGATACTTCTATCCTGTCTATTAAAGTGATAAAACAACCTGAGGAAGACAATTCTGTTGGGATTTTTTAAAAAGGGGAAATAATGGTCTTACTAAACACATTACCTGCAATGCTCATTAGTTCAGATTGGCAGCCTCCTATTACTGCTATTCATCTTCTAATAAACTGAGAAGAGTAGACTCTCAATTCAGCTTTTTATAGGGTGTTTTCATGCATGCATTTAATCTCTTTTCTATTTTACATTTTCCTGGGGTTGTGACTTACTGTGCTTGTGCTACCATTATACAAAATGAGGTGTCCACCTACATCTGAGATTGCTGACTAGCAGCAGCAACACAATGTGTTAAGAAATGGGTTATGTCTCCTGCAAACCTTTCTTAATTCCTCTTAAGCCACCTGAATACCTCCAGGGGTGATGGAGGACAGTATGAAGATCTCATCAGTTCTGAAAAGAGCCAACTATTAATTCACTTAGTCTTTGCATATAGAAATGGGGGAGGAATATTGTTCTGTGCACAACTAGAAACTATATATTTATTGGACACCAGAAAATGCTAGCTATTTAAAATAACTGTCAGTTATTGAGATAATTGAGAAAGAAAAATATGTCCTTTAGAAATGTACAGAGAACCTGTCCAAATGTCCAAGTTTAGCAAAAAGGGATGTGTTGCAGCATGAGTGATAAGAGGAATAGGGGAAGAAGGAAGTGAAGAAGTGCAAAGCAGTCCCTCAGGGTTCTGGGATGACTACTAAAAATGGTTAAGCTATCAAGAGTTGTTAGAACAAAAACATGGAAAAGACAAGATGAAATTAAGAGAACAATTGGCTGCAGAGGGATTTAATTTTCAATGGTTTTCATTTGCACATGTAAGAAAAGATTGAAGGTAGATAACAGGACATTTGGAACTGAGCAACAAAACATCAACAACCAGAATTTGATGTTGAATTATACAGAAATGATGAACATCTGATTGCCAAAATGTATAAACTCTTGTTGAAATTTAAAATGATGAAATTAAAAGAATGTATGATAAAATGGACTAAAATTTTGGACATACAGTATCATATAGTTGGAACAGTGTGACTATCAGGTCCCAGATATTTCTACAGGGACGCTGGCATTTTGGTGGGAGGAAGGGGGAAGGAATGGAGTGGTCTGTATATGAAATTTCTGTTTCTGTTTCTTGCATTACTGTGTTAATCTCTATATGAAGTTTCTGTTTCTGTTTCCCTGCAATGACGTAGTGTGGGAGGGGGTTGGTTAGCATTGCTTTAAATAGCTGGTTTTAAGTGAGAAGCTTCAGTTCTTGCCTAGATCTCTTATCACAAACCTTTCAATAAAAGCTCCTTTTGGAACAACTGCAGTTTCAAGAGTCCTGCTTTCTTGGGAAGATTGGAGAGGCAAGACCTTACATTAGGCAAGAACTGCAAACTGGTCAACAGCCCTACAGAACCTCGGGGCGCTGTTCGGGGTCCTGAGCCCCAGCACCGTCCTGGCAACGGGTGGCGCGAAGACTCAGGGAAGATGGAGGAGAAACCAGAGGAGAAAGAGCAAGTAGAACAAGTAGAGGACGAACCCATTAGAGGGATCAGGATCTGCTACTCTCCCTCCCCGGAATTCGCGGCTGCCATGGAGGCCGCAGAGAGTGAATGCCAGTCGGGGGCTCGACGCAAACTGCCGGCCCCTGAGCTCCTCTCTCAGCCGGAGCGGACCTTCCAAGGAGCAATTGGGGGCTAAGTCCTCCTCCCAAGCGAGCGTGGGAGCCTCACCTGGGCGCGGGATTAGTCACGGCCCATGAGTGGAGGCAACAGAAGATCACGCTCACAAGCCAGTCTGAAGGCGAGGGATCTCAGCTGCTGTCTCGCAGTCAATCGCTGACGGATCTCCACGACCAGTTCGGGCGCCTAAGCGTAAGTTGGACTAATCCCCAATCGGGACCCGAAGCCACTAGATGGAATCTGGCCCAACCCACGTTCTCCTTCCCGAGGAAGCACCTGGGGCCCCAGTTGAGTGGGGACACAGCCTCTTTCCACACCACAGCCAGCGGGACACCCGGGGATCTCTACGCCGGGGCGAAGCCTACGTGGACCACCCTTCACCCCGAGCCACGGGCAACCCACCAAGCTGGCCTAGGTAGCCCGCATCCTTGGCAGCAGGGAGCGTGAAGACCGCAACCTCCGGCCCAGCTGCCAAACCTTGGCATTGTGCCGCCATGGCAAGCCCCACCTGGGTGGGCTTTCTTCCCCGGAGTGGGATGGGTGCAATGCCCATGGACGCCAGGGACCCCTCTGCCACCCAACCTTGCGCCGGGACGTGGGGTGGCGCAGCAGCCCCCCGTGATGCCAGGCCCTGCCGCACAGCACCTGCCGCAAGCGCAGGGGCCCCTCCCCATTGCTGGGGGTGCAGGCCGACGAGTGCAACCGGGATGGAGGCTAATTGGAGGGCCCCCACAACAAGCCATCGCTCCGCTGGCCGTGCACATGCAAGCCCCCCCCCCGCCGGCCCAGGAACCACCACCCCAGTTCCATGCTACGTTTGATGGTAATCCCATGAAGTTGGCCTATTTCCACCACCGAGTGTGGGCTTATGTGGATGAGCACGCAGCACAATTCCAATCAAATAGACAGTTAATCGACAAGATAACCGAGGGAATGAACAAGGGAGAGGCAGTGGAGTGGGTGGCAGAACTCCATGATGAAGCGGCCCCAGAGCTAGATGATGCAGACGAATTTATCCAACTAATGAGGGTCCGGTTCCACGATGCGGCCCAGCAAGTGGAAGCCGAAGAGCAAATCCAGAAGTTGAAGCAAGTGGGCTGCCCAGTGAAGGGATTAGTATGGGAGTTCAGAAGAGCAGCTGGGAAAGTGCGAGACTGGCCCGAGCAGCTCTTAGTGCACACATTCCGCGGTGCCCTGGATCCTGATCTAAAAGAGGCGTGTGAAATCCGAGGAGTCCCTTGTAGGATCCAAGAGTGGTACGCTACCGCCATCGCCTTGGATCATGTAATCTGCGGTCGGAAAAAGCCTCCCACAGATCGCCCGGCTCGAAGGCATTTGGGACGCCGAGTTCCCCTGAGACAAGTCGCCACCCCGAACCCTGAACCAACGCGAGGTGTGAAGTGCTATCGGTGTGGTCAAGCCGGCCACCGGGCTCTCGAGTGCCTGGCACCAGCCCCAATTGCATGGCCACAGGCCAGGCCAACCCCTGGGACCAGGAGGAGGCCTACAAAACCAACGGAGCTGGGGCGCTTGGGGCTCCAAGCGGAGGAGTCCTCTCCACCCTCTGACGACGCGGAGATATCGCCAGTGGAGGAACCCGCTCCGCGATGGGAAGAAGGAGACAGTGGCGAAGACGACTCGATGGTGAGTGGAGCCGTTCGCCCCTTCCTCATTAAGGCAAAAATCACGGTGCTGGGGACGGGGAAGGAGGGAGCGGTTGATGCCATAATAGACACAGGCTGCTCAAGATGTCTAATCAGCAAGGCAGTGGTAGTTAAGCTAGGGATCAGCACCAGGCCCCTAGCGAACCCCATCTGCTTCCAACAGGTGGATGGATCGCTGATCGGGGGGGGCCCCGCCACTCACCTCACCGAGTTGGTAGACTTGCAAATGGGACGCCACCACGAGCTTATCCGGTTCATAGTTGCCCCCAAGATGTCTGAAGCAATCATTCTGGGGCTCGCGTGGCTAGACAAGTGGACCCCTACGATAAAATGGGAGGATGGGTACTGAAAGCTACACCTACACATTGCGCCTACGCCCCCACCAGGGAAGCAGAGCAGCCTGAGAGAGCCAGCACCCCTGGACTCAAACCGTCCCCAGCTGCAAGCCCCGGCACTTGAAACCACGCCCCCAGGCTCCCAGCAGGTGCCAGCAGAATACCAAGACCTAGAGGGGGTGATCAGTGAAGAAGACTGTAACTACCTCCCCCCTCACCGGCCCATGGACTGCACGATAGAATTTGAGCCGGGGGCTATGCTTCCGAAACCCAAAATGTACTCCATGACCCCAAGGGAGTTGGGAGAGTTAAGGAAATACATCGACGCCAATTTGGAACGAGGGTTCATCCAACCGGCAAAGTTGAGGATCGCCGCCCCCGTGCAGAGAAGAAAGACGGGTGTGTGTGTGTGTGTCAGATTGTGCGTTGACTTTCGTGGGATCAATGCCGTGTGGACTTTTTGCTAAAAAAAAAGAAAAAAAATGAATGCATGATGTATGGATTTTATTAGAAAGGGTAGATTATAGAAAGAACTTTGATGTAAACTTAGAGAGAAAGAAAGGAAAAACATAAATCTACTTATAACTGCTATTAAAAATATCCAAAGTCACTTCTTATTTATTCATTTTTATTTTTGTTTCTTTTCAAACAATTGTTTCTTTCTTTATTTTTCACCTTTCTATTACTTCTCTCTGTTTCTCTTATCTTTAACTTAATAGATAGGTCAACAAGCCATAGTATTCTAAAATAGTAATACATCTTCCATATTCCCCATTGTTTCTGTTTAAAGGAAGCAAACAAGCAAACAATATTTCATTCCAAATTTTATTGTGACTTATTCCCTGAAAGTTTAATGATGATTTAATTTTTATACATCTCAGGGTGTGATATGGTATATTGATTAATTTGACTCCATTATTGTCCCCAAACAATACATGAGATTCAAATCAATTCCACCCCAAGACATTTTTGTGTGAATCAGTAATATTATAAAAAAAGGAGAGTTCAAATTGATAGTTATTTGATGAAGTTACTGAAATTAATATGTCAAGATACTCGAAGAATAGTAATTTTCCAACGAAACTGTACATTTGGGGGATGAGTGGGTGCTACCAATGGGTGCTACCAATTTTCCAACCTTGTGGCTGAATAATCCACAGTATAGTGACATACAATATATACAAATGAGATTTTTTTCCCTTCTATATCAGAAGTAAAAACAATAAGATGAAGAGACAAATAAAATACCCCTCCAAATATTTTATAAGAATTATCTTGAATATGTTCTGCAAAGTGTCAAATTTAGACTCAAATGTAGACTTAGAGCATTTAAACATTGTTTTGTTTTTTCTTTGTTTTTTTAATACTACAATTTCCTAAGATGTATTTTCAGATGGGATCACTATAGCTCAGTGTTTTTCAACCTCAGCAACTTTAAAATGTATGGACTTCAACCATGAGACTTCTCTTACTGATAAATTGGCTTATGAAATCCAGGGCAGTGTTTCTCAACCTTAGCAACTTTAAGATGCTAACTTCTGGAAGTTGAAGTCCATGCATCTTAAAGTTGCTAAGGTTGAGAAACACTGCCTGGTTGGTGAATTCTGGAAGTTGAAGTCCATGCATCTTAAAGTTGCTAAGGTTGAGAAACACTGCCCTGGATTTCATAAGTCAGTTTATCAGTAAGAGAAGTATATAATACACTGCAACCAGTGGTGGGATTCAAATTTTTAACAACCAGTTCTGTGGGCGTGGCTTGGTGGTCATGTGACTGGGTGGGCGTGGCTGGGTGGGCGTGGCTGGGTGGGCGTGTGACTGGGTGGGCGTGGCTGGGTGGTCATTTGACTGGGTAGGCGTGGCCAACTCAACATCACTCATGTCAAGGGGTGCTTCGCACAGCCCCTCCCCTCCCCTCCCAGCCACTCCTTGTCACCCCCGGCCTCAACGTATCTATAGTTCTGTAAAAATATTGTTCACCTTTTTTGACTTTATTATCTGCATCTACATACTATAGATGTACTTTCATGGACCACTGAAAGGAGGAAATGGCTCCAAGAGTGTGATAGGCAGGTCATAAAACAGGCTTTTGAGGGGCTGCCACAAAGTAGGGGGGGGGCAATGTATTTTCCAAAGCAGCAGAAGGCAAAACAAGAAGCAATGGATGGAAACTGAACAAACAGAGAAGCAACCTAAAACTAAGGAGAAACTTCCTGACAGTGAGAACTAATATAGGTGCAGAAATATTTCAGTCATAATTTCACATATAAAATAGCCATTCATGTAATACAACCTGCATATTGTTCAAAACAGTAATTAGTATTATGGCTGATGTTTGACAGCAAGCCTAAAAGTCAAAGATCACACACACACACACACACACACACACACACACACACAGAGAGAGAGAGAGAGAGAGAGAGAGAGAGAGAGGTTGGATTGGATATCTCTCTCCCACCCTCCTTCCCTCCCTCCCTCTCTGCTTTAGGCTTGGAAAGTCTGCCAGTGCTGCTCCTCATTTGGTAATGCTTAAGGAGAATTAGGGGCTAGAGACATTCTCATCTCTGCTACAGGTGAGGCTCTCAGACTTTTTGGCAGGCATGCAATGCCTTCTCCTCAGCCTCTCAGCACTAATGAGAGATGCGGCTCTACTGCCCAAGGTAGGCAAAGCCTCTCATTTTGTACAAACCATCTGCTGCTGGTGGAAATGCACTTATGGGAGGTGTGGGTGGGTCCATCCAGGGCACAGAAGTTCTGCCGCTAGCCCAGCAGCCCGGCTCGAGCCATGGGGATTTAAAAAAAAAATATTTTCCCTACGGGGGTGGCTACCAAAATGGGAAACGTGCCTCGGCCTGCATAACTAGGGGGAGACTCTCCACCCCGCAAAAACCAATGGTTTGAAAGCGGCTCCTCTGCCACCCCCCCATTCCCCCACTGCCTTCCCCAAACACCTCCCCTATTGCAAATGCAGCATGCCGTTCAGGTGGGAAATGCCTGGAATACAATAAAGCCCACCCACTCACCTCCTGCTGGCAGGCTGGCTAATTGGGTGAGGCAGTGGCGAAATCCAATTTTTTTTTCTAACGGTTATGTGGGCGTGGCTTGGTGGCCGTGGTGTGGCTTGGTGGGCATGGCTTGGTGGGAATGGCAGGGGAAGAATACTGCAAAATCTCCATTTCCACCCCATTCCAGGGGAAGGATACTGCAAAATCTCCATTCCCACCCCACTCCAGGGGAAGGATACTGGAAAATCCCCATTTCCTCCCCACTCCCGGGGTAGGATATTGCAAAATCTCCATTCTCACCCCACTCTGGGGCCAGCCAGAGGTGGTATTTGCCGGTTCTCCGAACTACTCAAAATTTCTGCTACCGGTTCTCCAGAACCTGTCAGAACCTGCTGGATTTCACCCCTGGGGTGAGGGGAGAGGCGGAGAAGCCGGAGGGGAGCCAATCGGAGCCCTCCAAAGCAGGGGTAGGTTCTAACTAACCTTGCTGCCAGTTCATTTCCTCCTGCGCCGCGTGGCTGTGCCTCATGGGCGCGCGTGTGCACAATGCAAAAAAAATAAAATAAAAAAACCGAAAACAAGATGGCGACACATGCGCAGTGCCGGAAACTCGGCTTCTGCACATGCACAGAAGAAAAAAAAAAAAAAAAAAAATAAAAAAAAAAAAATAAAAAAAATTCAAAAAAAATTCAAAAAAAAAATCCGAACCAGATCTGTGACGTCATCATGACATCACCAGCGGGTCGCTACCGGTTCGGGCGAACCGGTCCGAACCGGGAGGAACCCACCTCTGCTCCAAAGGAAGGGGGCTGAGGGAAAGTGCATGTGGTACAGCATGCTGTGGATGCCCTCACTAGCCCCTTTGCCTGGCTTCCCTCCTCTCACGGTCTCCTCAATGCTCGCGTGTGCTCCCCCTCCGCAGTCTAGCTCAGGGGTGGGTTCTGGTTTTCATCACTGCCAGTTCGCTCAGTGGCACGCCACGCGGGCGCATGTGTGCTTTTCACGCACTTTCACATGCTTTTCACACACTTTGTGCATGCACAGTGCTAAAACAAAACTTCTGCACATGCGCAGAAATGAAAAACAAGATGGCGGCACCATAGGCGCCGCCGAAAGAACCGGCTCAGGGGCGTGGCCACGCTGCCATTACTGCCGGTTCGGAGAACCAGTCTATAGTACCGGTCCGAACCGGCACGAACCCACCTCTGGTCTAGCTTGATTGCAAGAGGAGCCACATTGCCTTTTGCAAGCCCGCTGTCGGTGAAGCTGGGTGCCAATGAGGGCTGGCTTTTTGCATAGCTTTGTCCAGCTGTCGGCTTCCTCCCCAGGCTCCTGTCCATTTCCCCCCTGACAGCCAGACAAAGCTAGGCAAAAGCCAGCCCTCACCGGCGCCCAGCTTCACTGACAGCGGGCTTGCAAAAGGCATTGTGAGCTTCCACCTGCATCAACCTAGATGGGCAGGGAGAGAGCGCAAGCGAGCCAGAGGTGCTTCTCTCCAGCCTTTGCCCAAAGCCCCGCGCCATACCAGGAGGCTGAAGTTCAAATTTCTTTCCCCCCTCTGACCCACGCGTACCTTGGCAATGGGACTGTTTCTCTCCACCCCCTTTTCCAACTGCTGGATCAGGGGGATGAACCTAGCTTTGCTGCCCATTGCATCCAGGAATCTCAAAGCCAAGAATGAACATTTGTGCTACAACCAGCCCCTAGATTGGCCTCCTGCAAACTCCGTCTCTCGAGGAGTCCGGCTGAACTTTTGTGCGCCACTTGCTGAGGCAGAGGGTGGGGCTGGAGCTAATAGGTGGCCAAGCTAAGTGCCAGCTTTCTCATTTATGGAGTCGCTGCAGATCGAGATGGCTGCGCGGCATGAGAAAAGACATTTCATTTCACTTTGCAAGAGCAGAGGCAGGACAGTAAAGCCAGTGATGCTTCGGCCTGTCAGCTGGCCTCTTTATTCACCTTCGCTCCCGAGGCAGCCAGGTAACACAACACGAGGCTGCGGAGGCTTTATAGTGTTTCTGGGACATCAGGAGCATGCTGCTGCTGCTGTTCCAGAGGGCAAGGGGCAGCTGGGAGGCCAGGCACTCCCACAACCTGACTGGGCAGGTGAGGGCTAGCTGGTGGAGAGCGATCGTTTCTTCATTTGCGACCCCTGGGGGACTGGGCCCCGGCGGGCTTGGGCTAGGCTGGCTGGCTTGCGCGGTGGTGGCAGGGATCACCACTTGGGGAGGGCTGCAGCTGGGCCTGGATGCGGCGGGCTGCCCTGACCCAGGCGGCTCCAAAATTAAATGCGGAAAGCAGCATACCATGGTAGGGACACCCGCTCCGGACCTGCCCGTTTGGCTGAAGGGCTGCCTTGGGGGCAACATGGCAAGGCTTAGCCTTCTTTCAGGCCCGACTCTCAGCTGCCACCCGCTCACCCTCCTCTCCACCTCGGGTCCCGCATCCAACCCGCATCTGACTCGCCACTTCTGGGTGGCAGGTGAGTGACCTTCGGGGAAGAGCACCGCACTGGGGCTCTGTGTGCCCGGACCAGGCACTTTCTCTTGGGCCTCTGTCCTGGAGCCAGGCCCGAAAGACAGCCAAGCCTCATTGTGTCATCTCCCCCCCCCCCGCAGCCTTTTTGATGAGCACGGCGGGCCCCCTCCCCTGCAGTTGGCCTTACTTTCTCAGGCCAGGTGAAGAGTAGCTGCATGGGAGGCAGCTGGGCGAGGAATGGAGATCGGCAAAGGAGGCTCACCAGGCAGAGATCAGCTGGGCCACGTGGTCGAGGCAAGCGAGGGAACCAGAGAGCAGCAGCAGCTATGCTGCGGCTGTGACTCTAGGCATTGGGCAAGGCGCGATAAGGAGTGAGTGGGAGGGGCAGGTGGGGAGGGGCATGGCCAGTCAGTGGCGTGATTTGCTGGTTCGCCAAATTGCGCAGAATCTTAACAACCGGTACGCCCGAACCGGTTAGAACCGGCTGAATCCCACCCCTGACTGCAACCACAAATGTAAAGGCAAACAAAATTTCATTGAAGCTAATGCCACTGGATTTTCTCAGCTTGTGGGAAAGAAAATCCATTGGATTTTCCCAGAGTTTTCCCAGAAAACTTCCCAGCTTCAGAAATAGGAATGCAGATACAGTATATTACAAATTAAGTAAATAGGAAGTCAGTTGAATTAATTTTATACATCAGCAAATTGTGATCACAAAGAAAGCAAAAACTATTGGAGATCCAGTAAATATTTATTATTTATTACTGTAAATATATTCTGTAATATATAGAGTTGATAATAATAATAATAGTAAAGATGATAATTATTAATGATAAATGGATATGAGAAAGAATTTGTAAAAAATAAATTTGCAATGGCAAATACCTAAAGTGAATATCATAGCAGAAGTTCCTAAAGTTTTCAGTCCTCTGACACCCTTAAATGGCAAATGAACTAGTATTGTGAACTAGAATATGCACCTGGAGAAGGAGTTGGGGAATCTTGGCAAAAGTAATATGGTTTCTTAGAGAGGAAACAGCACATTCCTGAGGTAAGCCCCAAATAAGAGACTCTGCAATCCTGAACTAGATGAGAGAGGGATGGAGGAAAAGGTTCAGGGTAGTGACACCCTAAATTTCCCAGGATATATCTGTTAGGTTAGAAGGTTATGGCTTTAATCTGGCAAGATTCTGACTATTAGGTGCAAGCAAATAAAGAATTGGACTCAATTGGATTTCTCTGTGTTATCTTTGGGTTGGTCCTGACAGTATGAACCTGCATGAATTAATCTAATAGTTGTATAAAGATTGGGGGGGAAATAATCCTTTCCTTTCCTTTCCTTTCCTTTCCTTTCCTTTCCTTTCCTTTCCTTTCCTTTCCTGTCCTTTCCTTTCCTTTCCTTTCCTTTTTTCTTCATTTATTTCCTTCCCCTTTGCATTTTTATTTTCATTTGTATTAGTTTGTTATTATTATAATTAAAATATTCAGTCAAAAGTATATAGAAAAGGTAGATATATCCCGCAGGTCTTCAATTTGTATCAACCCAAAGGGAGGACTTTTCTATCTGATGTGGATTCCCTCTGCCAAAATATAAAGGATGCAGAAAATTTGTTACAATTTTGCTGCATCTGAAAATGCAACCCTCAGCATTTGAAAACTTATCACAGAGCTGTTCTACTAATTAAGATCACTATTATATTATTCAGTGTAACCTATTGTATATATGTGTTCTTATTTAATTGTATTTTAAATTCACTTTATTAGAACTACATTTTAAAAGTTATATATACTGCCTAGGGATTCTTGCATGACAGGTGATATATCACCATTCTAGATAATAAAGAAATAAATTGTGTTTATGCAGGAATAGAATCAAATGGAATTAAACAATTCATATATCTGATGGAGTTAACTGAATATTGATGTTCTTTTGTTCCTTTCCAAAATTATATTTGAGATTTAAACTGTTATAATCAATCTTGGTTCTAAAACAAGTTTGCCTAAATAAGAATGCATTCTTCATCCATTTTATATATATAGCCTTAAAATGTTATAATATTTACTCTTTCAAAAATCACAGTATCTTGTTAAAATTCATGGACTCCACTTATTTTTGTTAATACATCTTTTTAAATCCACATGATGCATTTTATTTCAAAATTAACTTTGCAAAGTTCACCTGGATCCAGGAGGTAGAAAATATGAAGTGGAAATGTTCTGTATTTATATCCTATGCTTTTGTTTAACATGGTATGTGAAAGTAAGATTGTTCACCATAAGCATTCTATTTTCTGATTATTGGAAGCTGCTTATTTTTTCATGAAGGACAATCTATGGACCTATAAATTGACTACTACAGATTTATTGTTCAATCTGTCCTCAGTAGTTGCACATTATAATTAGGTAAATCCTCACATGAACCATTGAGCAAGTGTATTAGGAAATCCAGGTCAAAAGAGAATGCAGTTCTTAGAATAGTCATGAAAAGAATGGGCGTATTAGTAAAATTAGATGTGTAGTTCCATTCCTAATCAAACAAAAATTACATTAACTTAGGGTACCATTCCAAGGAGATTACCCATTAATCAGAGAAAGAAAAAACCAAGATTGTCTCCAAGATTTCCTCTAAGAATGATTTAATTTTAAGGAATCATTATAACCATTATAACCTCTGGCCATTGCTAGACAGATGATCTACATTGTTTTTTTAAAAAAAATTTTTATTGTAAATTTCCAATTAAAAAAAAATTGTTAAGCACAAAGATCTGTGAGACCATGTCCTTACTGTAAAAGGATATTGCTACATTTTCCAATAAAGGAAAATTCCAATGATCCTTCAAGAATGTATATGGGTTTTATATTTTATATTTTAATGGTACACTACTCAGTTGCTCTGTCAATGAGATGGGTGGTCTCTAAATTTGATTGATAGCTAGATGATAGCTAGTAGGTAGATAGACAGACAAACAGACAGACAGATGATAGATAAATAGACAGACAAACCATCAGCATTTCTTGAAAATTAAAGATAAGATTAAAAAGGGTAGGCTAAGAAGATGCAAGGGGATAAAAACCATTTCCCTATATAGTGTTCTCTGTTACTACTCTCAACATGTCCCTTCTAGCCAAAGTCCCTCTGTTTCTTTCTTTCTAAGCAGTATCTGAGATTCAGCTGTTGAAAGATCCCGCTGACCTCTGTTTCATTCTTTTCTATGCAAATTCAGGAGAGATACACCTTCATTTTTTGTACTGCTTCAGCACCATTTTACTTAGATGTCTCTAAGATCTTGTTTTCCTAAGGATAATGCCCCTGTACAAATATTACACTTGATTAATCTCAGCCATATATTCTTGTATGATCAAATATTTTAACAGCACTTTTATTTGTGATTCCAACTCCTAATTAGAGAAAGCAAGAAGGGGTATTATGCCCTCCCCAATTCTCTTCCGGTTCATGGGAATAGAAATGAACTACCCTGTTAAGTCCTTGGAGTTACGACCCCGCCAAGAAAGCCAAGCCGGCTGCTTGTCAAAGCCTGATTGGCTAGAACACAAGCAGCCGGCTGGCAGGAAAATGGGGAGCTCTAATTGGCTGACAGTTTGACAGCTCCACTATAAAAGGAGCTGTCAAAAGCCTGGTCGCTGTCCGTTCGTTACTGAGTTGAAAGCCTGTGGTGCTGAAGTGAAGAAATAAAGCGTTCCTGTTTAAAATCAAGCCTCGCCTTCGTTCTGTCAGCCGGCAAACCTCTAATCTAACACTGGCGATGAGGAACTGCGGCTTCCTGTCACAGAACTATGGACCTGACCATCACTGAATCTCTCGCTTCAGCAAGCTGTCACCGCTGAGTCACTCTGAGCTGAATCGCTTCAGAGCTTGTCACTAGCCGTCGCAACGATAGGTCGCTAGGTTTTTCACATTCCAAACATCCTTTTCAGGATGACTACTCTGCCTGTATTCTCCCCGTTTGAAGCTTCGTCAGAAACGTAGGATGATTACCTCACACGCTTTGAGTGTGTGCTGAGAGCTAACGACTTTGTGGGGCTATCCAGCACCAGGAAGCTCAGCTATTTTCTCAGCTTCTGTGGAAAAGAGATGTTTGCCACAGCCCGTGCTCTGACAGCTCCTCAGCCCATCTATGAGGTGCGCTGGGAAACTCTCATAGAGAAGCTTCAAAACCACTATGCTCCAGCACCCTCCTGCATAGCTCGCAGGCATGCCTTTCGCCACAGATTTCAATGAGAGGGTGAGTCTATCAATGACTATGTGGCTGCCCTTCGCACAGCCTCCATCAACTGTCAGTTCTCTGACCTAGATGATCTGCTGCTGGACCAGCTGGTGTGTGGTGTCAGGGACATCAGACTACAATGCCGTTTATTGGCTCGCCCTGAGCTGACTCTGCAAACTGTGTTAGATGAAGCTAGAGCTTCTGAGCTCTCTGAGCAATCTGTCTCTGAGCTGCAGAGATATGCTCCAGCCTCCACACACACCAGCAGACCCCTCCCTGTCCATCATCAGGACTCTGACTGGGAGGGTTACTCTGAGGGAGAGGAAGAGGTAGATGTCTGTCACCTCATGGCAAAAGACAAAAGAGCTGCCACTACCAAGTCACCCTTCCCTCCATGTCTAGGCTGTGGGGGAGCCCACAACAGAGCTGACTGTTGCTTCCGCTCCGCCATCTGCAGGCGGTGTGGCCGGAAGGGCCACCTGTCTAAGGTCTGCAGAGCTGTCTTGCCACCTATGGAAGCTCCACCTACCCAGCCAAGCCAAAGACACACCTATCGCAGACAACCTAGCCGCCGGGAGGACTGTTTTGCTGTCACCAGGGCCCTCCTGCTGATGAAATCTGCCACGCCTCTACAACACCTTCAACAGCCAAACTACATCTCTCCATCCTCCTGGAAGGACAACCCTGCAAGATGGAGGTGGACACCAGCTCTTCCCGGTCTCTCATCTCCTGGGCCACTATAACCAGGTTGCTGCCCCATTTTTCAAAGCAGCGCCTTCAACCTTGGTCCATTGCCCTGAAAGATTATCAGGGCAAGTTGAATCCCACCGTGGGCTGCGGCTCTTTTGAAGTCACTTACAAGGCCTTTTCAGGCCTACTACCACTCATTGTGGTCAATGGTCACTTGCCATCTCTCCTGGGCCTTGATTGGTTCTCTGCCCTGGGCCTCACCTTGTCAGGCGTCCATTCTACAACACCGGACGAGCTTGCCAACATCACCATGGAGTTTGCAGACCTGTTCGACGGCGGCCTGGGTAACTATAAGGGGACCCCCATTTCCTTTAATCTAGACCCCCAGGTGGCCCCAGTATGGTTAAAACCCAGAAGGGTGCCCCTAGCTTTATGCCCAAAGGTGGATTTGGAACTAGACAGGTTAATTGCACAGGGTGTATTGGAAGCGGTAGACCATGCCAAGTGGGAGACCCCCATAGTAACCCCATTGAAGCACGATGGATCCATAAGGATCTGTGCTGATTACCGGGCAACCCTGAACAAAGCCCTTCAGGCTAACCCATACCCGGTGCCTGTAGTGCAGCACCTCCTGCACTCCTTAGGCCAGGGGTCTATCTTCACCAAGCTGGATCTTGCCCAAGCTTATCAGCAGCTTCCGGTGGACGAGGCCACTGCAATGGCCCAGACTATTGTTACCCACCGGGGTGCTTTTAAGTGTAAGTGGCTCCAGTTTGGGGTATGTGTGGCCCCTGGCATTTTCCAGTCCCTGATGGAATGGCTCCTCCAAGGATTGCAGGGGGTGGTGTCATATTTCGATGATGTCCTCATTTCAGCATCATCAATGCCAGACCTGCTTGCTAAATTGAGGGCTGTCCTCCTTCACTTCAGAAAGGCTGGACTCAAACTTAAAAAGAACAAATGCCTGATTGGAGTGCCTCAGGTGGAGTTCTTAGGCTTCCTTATCGATGCCTCCAGCATCCATCCTGCCCCTTCCAAACTAGAGGCCATAAAAAACACTCCTACACCTGTGTCTAGGGCTCAGCTGCAGGCCTTTTTGGGCCTGCTCAATTTCTATGCCAACTTCCTTCAGCACAAGGCTTCTGTAGCTGAGCCCTTGCACAGGCTCCTGGACACCAAGGCTGTCTGGCACTGGGGCCCAGCCGAGGCCAAAGCTTTCCAAAGTGTTAAGGATCTGCTGACCTCCCAGACTGTCCTTGTGCAGTATAGTGACCGCTTGCCACTCATCCTGGCATGCGATGCATCCCCATATGGGGTGGGGGCAGTGTTAAGCAACATCCTGCCTAATAGATCAGAGGCCCCCATAGCATATTACTCCAGAACCCTGTCACAAACCGAACACAATTACAGGCAAATTGATAGGCAGGCACTAGCGTGCATGGCTGGAGTACGGCAATTTCATGATTATCTTTATGGGCACCATTTTTACCTCGTAACTGACCATAAGCCTTTGCTGGGGTTGCTTGCTGGGATAGACAGATCCCTCAGATGATGTCTCCCCACATGGCAAGATGGTCTGAATTCTTAGCTGGTTACAATTACCAACTCCAATACCGGCCTGGCAAATTTTTAGGGCACGCTGATGGGTTAAGCTGCTGCCTGTTGCCTAAAACCATTTTGGACCCGGCTCCTGCAGCCACTGTCCTCCTCGTTGAGGAATTACAAGGCCCAATCTCTGCCACTCGAATAGCGTCCCTTACGAAAACTGACCCCATCTTGTCGCAGGTCCTCGATTGGGCTCATAGGGGATGGCCAACAGGGCCTGTGCCATCCCATTTTCAACCTTTCCTAACTAGGCAACATGAGATCTCGATCCAACAGGGCCGCCTGCTGTGGGGACATAGGGTTATAATTCCTCCTGGGGTTAGGCAAACCATACTTATGTGCCTGCACTCTGCACATTCAGGTATTGTGCGTATGAAGGCACTGGGCCGCATTTATGTGTGGTGGCCTGGGATGGATCAAGAGATCGAGGTCTGGGTGTCTCAATGCCACACCTGTCAGCAATCCAGGCCTGCACCACCTACAGCTCCAATCCACGAATGGGAATCCCCTAAAGTTCCATGGGCTAGGCTGCACATGGACTTGGCTGGGCCTGTTCAGGGGTTCATGTTCCTAGTCATTGTAGATGCTTACTCTAAGTGGGTTGAGCTGGCCTTGCTGACCACAATCAGCTCTGAGACTATCATAAGACATTTAGACAAGCTTTTTGTCACCCATGGGCTCCCTGATACCATAGTTACCGACAATGGGCCACAGTTCACCTCTGCCTCATTCCAAATGTTCCTGGCCAAATTAGGGATCCGCCATGCCCCCACAGTGCCCGCACACCCTGCAGCTAATGGATTGGCTGAAAGGGCTGTCAGGTCAGAGGTTTGCCGGCTGACAGAACGAAGGCGAGGCTTGATTTTAAACAGGAACGCTTTATTTCTTCAACTCAGCACCACAGGCTTTCAACTCAGTAACGAACAGCGACCAGGCTTTTGACAGCTCCTTTTATAGTGGACTTAGACTTAGGGTTAGGGTTAGGGTTAGACTTCAGACTTAGAACAATATGGATTTCAAAAAGAAACACATGAATTAGATAAAATTCTTCAAAGCACAGAGGACAAATTGATAACTAAAATTTATAATGATCTACTGAGATATAAATTGGAAGAGGAGGTAGTCAAAGAAAATATGATAATTTGGGCCAAAAATTTCGGTTATAATATAGAACTGGATAAATGGGAGAAACTATGGAACAAAAATTATAAACTGACAATGTCTGTAGCCTACAAGGAAAACATGTATAAAATGTTTTACAAGTTGCATCTCCCACCTGCAAGATTGGCTAAGATATTCCCCAATACCCCGTCAAATTGCTGGAAATGTAACCAAAGCCAGGGAACGTACTACCATATGTGGTGGACGTGCCCCAAAGCAAAACAATATTGGAGTAAAATTAGATTACAATTAGAAGAGATAACCAACCAACACATAGAGATGAAGCCTGAAATATTTTTATTGGGAATACTACCAGAAACATGCAAGAAAAATACACAATATCTAATTATACACATTATAACAGCCGCAAGGATAATATACGCACAAAATTGGAGAAATAAAAATATACCAACAGAAGAAAGTTTAATCAGAAAGGTTTTAGAGTGTGCAGAAATGGATAAACTAACAAAGGAGATACAAGAAAAGGAGGAAACAGAATATTATAAAGTATGGGAAAGATGGTATGAGTGGCTAGAGAAGAGAGTTAAAAGATAAGATAACAGCAAAAGAAGATGATATAGGAGTTAAAAAGTAGGAATAAACAAATGTAAATAGAACGGATATAGATAGTAAAGTAGAAATGGAGTATATTATTATATATGTTGTATATAAATCGACTTATGAACTATATGTGTGAAGGGAAAAGTGAAGTAGAAGAGGGAAAAATTGTACAAGTAGAAATGTTCACTGACACAAAAATGTTGAAAAGAAGGAAATTGTATAAATTTCTATTTTTGTTTTTTTAAAAAATGTTCAATAAAAATTATTAAAAGAAAAAGAAATGAACTACCTTGTTTAGAGCTCCCCAAATGCCCCAACATTTAGCTATTAAAGATGGGCTGTAAATATCCAGGTGCCCACTAGATGGGAGCAAATAATTTTCTGTATTACTCTGCTACCACCTAGCAATGGTATGGATTTTTGCAAGACAGATCAGTTAAGTTGTTAGATCAGTTTTAAATGATACACTTTTAAAGAAAAAAGAAAATGGGCCTGGAAATAAATTAATACAATTGCTACAATACTCACCACTTTCAGATAATCTAATAACCTTTGGGTGGACCAATTAGATTTTCTGAACTACTTAATCTAGGAATAACAGTTTCTTATTCCTAAAAGTAGTCTGACATCTATCAAATTTCAATAATCTAAATAAGATATTACTAAAAGTAGACATTTGTAGCTAAGTTACTTAAATGGATAAAAGCATGATAGTTATTGGATCATTAGTAATTCTGCTGCTTCATTAGTAAGCTCCAATCCAAATCTTTATTCGGTCACAGATCAGCAGGTAAAATATAGAAATGATAGTTAGTTAAAATAGAACACAAGAGAATGTGTGTGTGTGTGTGTGTGTGTGTGTGTGTATACATGCATACATATATACAAACATGCATACACATATGTAGATGCTAAAATGTCTAAAATATCTGAAAGATGTTTTATTTATCCCTATGGGATAAAGAGCAAATGACTGAGCTGAGCTGAGCTGAGCTGAGCTGTGGACAGAGAGATGGAGTCAGACTGATCTGATAATAGCATTTTAAGATAAAATAAATTGGAATGATCAGGTTATTTAACAAGAAGTGTAAATAATAGCTCCTGGCATGCTCCTGCATAGTGGGAACAATAGAGCATAATATGTTCCAACAATTTAATTATTCCACCACCTCATGCACACAGTCTTTGTTTGAAGGATATATTTTTTTTGTATCTTCCTTCCAGTAATGGTTGCTGGAAGGGCACTGAATCTGATTAAAGAAAGGGCCTCTCTGAATTTTGGGACCGTTACGCGACTGAGATATCTGGCTGGTTGGAGAGATGTGCAGAGTGGCTCAAGAAGTTATTTCTGGCTAGGGCTGAGAAATCAGCTTGCAATTCTATATCAATGGCCTGCTGTCTAAAATCAGTTAACCCACATTCATAGCCTATCAAGGTGATGATTGGCCACAAATAGCCATAGAGTTGTATTCTAGTTTGTATTGCCTGGTTCCAAGAGCAGTGGAAGCTCTGAGTCATTATTAGAGGGGTCAGACCGACTGGAAAGAAGAGGATCTTAAGCCAGTGGGAGAAAATATGATTCCAGAAGAACATTTACTAAAGACTTCAACTGCAAGTCTGTTATTTTAGGACTGGTGCGAGCAATATTTGATGACTGGGCCACCTAAACTTTTCAGAGGGCTCTGAGAGATTTGATGAGAGGACTGGATAGGGACTAATTCACTCTCTCTTTTGTTTTTCTAGGCAAATTGATGGGATTTTTTTCCTTAAATTTATGTTAGAATGCAAACTTCATTTTTCAAATTGGCAGGAAATCATGCCTATGATTTTTGGTAACATGCTCAGCCATGCTAAAAGAAAAAAGAGGTTGAGGGCTACAGTTACCTAATACTATTTAGGGCAGTGTTTCTCAACCTTGACAATTTGAATTCCCTATAGGGAATACTGGGAATTGATTCCACCCATCTTCAAACTGTGAGGTTGAGAAACACTGATTTAAAGCATGCAGTTCCATCTTCACTCATCTTGATTGGCGAAATATGATTAGAACTGGATGACAAAGAAATACTGATCTGTAAAAGCATAAAATGTTCTGCCACTTTTACCTATTTTAATGTACCTCTGCTTTTCCTAGATCACACATCTCTGGGTGCCCTTATAATATGTTGATTGGAACATCTAATCACAGCAGCAATGGTGGAATGGCACACTCAACATTCTTCTCTCTATCTAGCAATGGTAATGTACAAAATGTAATGTACAAAACTTTCATAATCATCAGAATAATGTATGTGTGGGTTTATCTTCACTTCATCCAGCTATGGTAGCAGTAATGCATTAATTGTTGCCTACAGTTTCCACAGGGAGTTGGTTGGATTGTCAAAAAAAGAAAGAAAGCAAAAGCAAAAAATACCATCTTTTTTAACCAATCACCATTTGTTATTTGTGCTCAATTTTCATAACTGCTTTTATTTTATTTCTGTAGTTATGATCATAACTTTTGAGAAATTAATGAATTTGAGAATACATTATTATAAATGTATTATTTGTATTTAATGTATAATTGTATGTATAGTTCATATTTTATTTACAATTAGATAAAATAATTGGTTAAAATACTTTCCATAATTAAAAGTCATAAGCAAAGTTCCAAACAACTAGGAATTCAGCTAGCTAAGATCCCTTTCTAGACAAAGCCAAAGAAAAAGACTAGAAACTAATCAGAGAATTTCCATTATCTTTTTATAATTGTTGAAAGCCAAGAGATTCATGGGGATTGCACATTTTATTTTATTTATTTTATTTATTTTATTTATTTATTTGTCAAGCGTATATATGATTACGAACAAAGTATAAACAGAGTATAAACATGTTTGTGAATATATAAGTACAAGCATGGTTATGAGTACAAGAAATTTTACAAATATATGGGTACATTAGGACAGGGACGGTAGGCACGCTGGTGCGCTTATGCACGCCCCTTACAGACCTCTTAGGAATGGGGTGAGGTCGACGGTGGACAGTCTAAGCTTAAAGCTGTGGGGGTTTGGGGAAGAAACTACAGAGTCGGGTAATGTATTCCAGGCATTGAGAGCCGAGGTGGCGCAGTGGTTAGAGTGTAGTACTGCAGGCTACTTCAGCTGACTGCTAGCTGCAGTTCGGCAGTTCAAATCCCACCAGGCTCAAGGTTGACTCAGCCTTCCATCCTTCTGAGGTGGGTAAAATGAGGACCCAGATTGTTGGGGGCAATATGCTGACTCTGTGAACCGCTTAGAGAGGGCTGTAAAGCACTGTAAAGCGG
>QLTV01002141.1:5213548-5234461 GCA_003457575.1 Thermophis baileyi
TATGTATGTATATATATATATAAAGAAAAATTAGAAAGGAACAGGAAAAACCTGATCAGTAGTACCAGGAATCTTCTGAAAAACTTATTAAAAATAATATGCTGTCTGCACAGTGAGCAAGTGAACATATCAAAATTCTCAATCATCCAGTAGAATTGGAAAGATATACATTCATTTTCTTTCCCAGTAGTGACGTTTCAAGATTAGTAGATATGTGTGCTTTTCTTCTGTTACAAGACATTATATTGTCAATGAACTAGGACATATTTCTTAAATTTATATAACTCCTTTGAGTTATTCCCAAACCTTTTTTTTACAAAAATGATACAAAAAAGAGTAGTCCCTATACTGATGGATAACAAATTTATGAACACTAAAACAGTGAAGATTTAGGTACACAGAGGTACCTTTTAAGTATTAAGAAAAAAATATGACAATTTCTCATTTAAATTAAGGTGACGTGCAAAATCTTACAGTTTTTTTGTTTCTTTGAGTTCATAGTCAATAGTTCATCTATAGTCAGAGGTATCCATGGGGGGATGATTAAAAAGTCATGATGGCAACACCAATTGTACAATCAAAACTGCACCCCTTATTTACAACACATGATAAAAATGTGTCCTTCCTTACTTTAGCTTGAATATTCCATGTTTTTTTTTTAATTTGTCTTCATTGGACCTAACTTCAATTCAATGTATCCTATTTGTAGACCTCCTCTTTCTCTAATATTCATATGGAATTGTGGTGCCTAGAATATTATATAGTGCTCCAGATGTGGTCTCACCAGTGTTGAGCAAAGAGGGATAATGACTTTACATGTCTTTGTTACAATACCCCTTCTAATGCAGCCCAGAACAATGTTGCTTTTTTCAGTTTTCAGACTATTTTAAATAGACGTGGACCAAACCAAGGTGCATTTATTTCACTTAATTCAAAATCTGATAAGCCAGCCCTTAAAGATTGGATCCTAGACAAGGATGCAAGGCCTTATTCTGATAATATTGAGCATAGTTATATAATTTTCTATAACCATGCATAGCAAACAGCAGCAACACAATCTCACTCATGTTTAGGCAGAATTAAGCCACACTATTTAACAAAGAAGCTCCCTACTTTGATTCCATTCCCATATCCTTAAGCAGCAGCAGGACAATTTTCAGAAATAAAACCTGCAAGCAATCACATTAGTTATGCGGTGATTCTCCAATTAAAACCACTTACAAAATGTAAGGAAATGAATAGCTTTGAAACTTTGGCCATTACAATCCCAAATAGCCCCACATGCATAAGTTGGCTTCTTTAAAACTGTGGTTCATGCAATAGCTGAAGAATAAATATGTCCTTCAGACCAGTTTATTTTCCAAACTGCTTAGCTTTAGTGTGAACATAAATGATATTCTACAATGGAAAATGTGGAAATCATTAAGATGATGAACTTATACTGATTGTGTTCTTTTCCTTGAGTGAGAGTGCAGTGAATAATCATCTATTTCATTTTTTTTAAGCTAAGGGGAATCTAAAGACTGTGAATCATTAAATTCACAAAATGAAAATATTAGAATCTTTAAAAATGAAAATACAACTTTGAAACTAGATTATGTTTGCTCTGTTAATCAAGTCCTATAGTCAGTTCCACATTGCCTGAATGAAAGATTATATGCTTAATGTAAGCTATATTTTAAAAGTCATACTATTTTAGCGCTCTTTAGACTTTTGTCATTCTAAGCATAGAGGACAGATGAGGATATGGTAGATCCATTTCTACATGTTTACTGTGAGAGTTTCCTTTGCTGAATAAAATCTGAACAGTAACTACAATCACATTTGCATGACTGTGGTTAAAGTCCTCTACATAATCTGAGATCAAAATTATATAAACTTCCAATCATGTGGGAATATACTTGTGTTCAGCCAAACACAAGTAAGACTTGTCTTAATGTTCAGATGTGGAGGAGTTAAGCCAAAAACATGTATTCTCATCTCCCATGTTAGGCTAATTACTGTGGGGTTAATTCCCGAAAATTGGAGGCATTAAGAACAGAAAAATCTACTCCTTAGAATATTCCATATTTTTTCTGTTTCTTATTAAATATACATACACAACTATGAGCTATTCCAGATAATTAAACATAGCCAGGTTACTTTATAATTGGATCAAAGAGCAAAAGTAGTGTGATACACTTGCTTCAGATAATCATGTTAAAGTACAATTTTCTTATCTTAAAATAATCTCAAATGCATTAAACTCACTATAATGATTCTACTATAAAGTATAGAAAACTCTGAAATTAATGATCACAGTGATAAATTACAATTACCAGTTATAATTACAGTATATTAAACTTCACTATAAATGGGAAACTTTCTAATACCTGCTGTTCTGTGCTCCACTCACTTGGGCTACTTTCTTATAACAAATCTTTATTATTCTTATAAAGAATAATTTCCTTTATACTTGAAATGTGTTATGTCTTCCAGGGGCATGGCAAACTAAACAGATCTTTGACAGAGCGATTTGTTAGAAATAAATTATATTTTAAAAATTAAATCTGAGAACATTGAAAAATTGAGTTTTATTTAAACTTGCTAGTTTGTTTACAATTTACAATGGCCATTTGCCATTCTTAACTAAATATAAATACAGTACAAATAAGTTTTACAGCACAGCTGTCTGCAAAGTTGGACTGCTATTGGATGTCAGCTGCCAGTTTATCAAACTATAATTACATGCCAGCTTTCAATTACTGATGGTTATTCACGCCATGTAGCTGTTGGATCGCCTGACTCATGTTTTCAGCTTTCCAAATCTCTCCTTAAAACTCACCCCTTCTATTACTGTATTCTATTAACTCCTAGCCTGAGATGGATAAGGATACAGGGATACAGAGATAAAGGGATAGGGATGGGATAGGGAGCCAGTTTGGTGTAGTGGTTAAGGTACCAAGCTAGAAACTAGTATGAGCTCTAGTCTTGTCTTAGGTATAAACCCAGTTGGGTGACACTGGGCCTGTCAGTATTTCTCAGCCCTAGGAAGCAGACAAACCACTTCGGAAAAATCTTGCCAAGAAAGCTGCAGGGATGGCTAGTCCTGTCAAATGCCAGGAGTTAAACTTGAAGGCATACACACACACATGCACAAATACACATACACATATATGTATGTATAATATAATCCATATTCATTTGGATTATAATATAATCCAAAACTCTAATCTATATAATCCAATTAAAAATGAGGCAAAGTGATATTTTTTTATACACAATGGACCAGGGACTCTATCACCAGTTCTCTCTCTCTCTCTCTCTCTCTCTCTCTCTCTCTCTCTCTCTCTCTCTCTCTCTCTCTCTCATCTCTACCTCTCTTCTTTCTGCTTTCCTATCTCATTCTCTCACTTCCCTCCAGCCAGATTGCCTGGTAAGCAGGGGTGGGTTCTAAATTTTTTTACTACCAGTTCTGTGGGCGTGTCTTATTTTGTGGGCGTGGCTTGATGTCATATGATGGTGGGCGTGGCTTCATGGTCATGTGACTGGGTGGGCATGGCTTCATGGTCATATGACTGGGTGGGTGTGGCTAAGTGGTAACGATCCTAGTTCCCCCTACGAGGATTCCTGCATCCGGACCTTTTGCAATCCCCCAAAGGATTAAAGGAAACCAGATTCCAGCTCTTGAACCCTTAAGGCAAACCAAATACAAGTGGTCCTCGCTTAATGGCCGGTTGCTTAGCAAGTGTTCAAATTTATGACTGACCTCCTCAGAGCTAGTTGACCTGTTTTTGGAGTTTTGACTGCCATATGCACGCACACATGTGCGCGCGCGCACACACACACACACACATTTATGACCACTTACAACATCCCATACAGTCTCGTGATTGATGTTTTCTATGTTTTTTGCCAGTTCCCAACAATTTCTTCTGGTTTCCGGTTAAAACTGTCCATAGGGGAAAATGGACTTGTTTAACAACTAGTGTTCACTTAATGACCACAAGGTTCACTTAACAACCATGGTGTTTGCCTAACCCAGGGGTCTGCAGCCTTAAACACTCAAAGAGCCATTTTTCTATTTTCTTTTAAACAGGTATCTCTCTCTGTGTCTTTCTCTTTCTTCCTATCTCTCTCTCTTTCTCTCCTCTCTCTCTTTCATCTTTCTCTCTCTCATCTCCTCTCACTCATCTCTTTCATCTCTCTCCCCCTCTCTCTTTCTCATCTCTCTCCCTCTCTTATCTCTTTCTCCCTCTTTCTCTCTCTCGTGCTTCTCTCTTTCCTCTCTCTCATTCTCTCCCTCCATCATTTTCTCATTTCTTTCTCTTTTCCTCCCCTTTCCTCTCTCTCATCTCTTTCACGCGCACATGCATACACACAAGCGGATACTCTCCTGCACCGGGATCACGGCGGCGGGGACTCCTCTCGCTGCTGCCACTGCGCAGTGAGGTGAGTAGCCAGCTGTGCTGCGCAGGAGAGGCGGAGCTCTTCCCTCTCTGCATCCGGCGGCTACGGCAGCTGCTCCTCCCCGTTCCACTCCTTCCTGAGCCGACACGAAGGGGTGTCAGCTGGCGCTGAGCTGCGCACAAAGGAGGCGGAATTGCAAAAAGCAGCCAGTTGCGCCAGTGCAGAGAAAATGTTAGGGGCACTTCAGCCGTTCGGCTCTGCGGAGGCTTGCACCTTCTCGGGGCGGAGAGCAGGTTGCGTGAGGAGGGAGAGGGAGAAGGGGACAGCAGTGGCCGCTATCATTGAGGGGGAGAGTGCCACACAGAAACGGGAGCACGCAGAAATGCCGCCCTCTTCTCCCTCTCGGCTGCTGGGCGATCTCGTGTGAAGGGAACGGCAGATTTAGCAAAGGAATAAAAACTGATTTTACTGCTTCTCTTTGGCTAACGCCCAGAGAGGGAGAAGTTGCTCGATATCCCCCCCCCCTCAAGGCCAACTGGTAGAGCCCAATCTTTCCACAGGGCGGCCCTTGGTGGAGACGCAGCTGCTGCTATGGGGCTGAGAGCGCCGCCGCTGCCGCTTGCCCTTGCTTCCTCCTCCTCTTTCTTTGGGTTGGCCCAAAGTTATCCAAGTCAGTGCCTAAGGCACGCTAAACCCCATTCCACGTCTTCCAAAGCAGACCACCATGGCTTGAGGTGAGGTCATGGCAGCCACGCCAAACAAACACCGCTCCCACACTGACTCCCCGATCGAGCCTCAAAACAATGCTGGGAGAGGCGTGGCTTTGGAAGGCAGCTGCAAGCGGCACCTCGGGCGCTTCCCCAACAAGACACCATCGCCGCGCTGCTCATGGGCAGTTCGGCACGGCAGAGCTCTCTGCCCGCTTGGCCATTTGTCAATAATTCTCCCCTCCCAGCCACTCACTCACCCACCCTCCCATCCATCCCGCAGCAGGGCATGCGGGCAGGCTGGAACTCCTGCACGCTCGCGGGTGCAACTCCAGGCACCCAGCGCCGCTGGTATCTCTCTCTCTTATCTCTCGCCGCCTCCTGCCTCCATGCATTGAGGAAGCCAAGCAGCAGCGGGAAGAGCACGGACCTCCTGATGCAAGAAGTGGCTGCCAGCGATGCTCTCAGTGGGGAGGCTCGATCCCCCTTAGGAGCCTCAGTTTACTCGTGAGCACCATTGGCCTTTCTCCATGCCTCTCCCGGCCAATGGTGTTCATGAGTAAACTGCAGCTAGGATCTCCCATGTGCTTCCCTCGCAGGCCAGGAGGCTGGGGAAAATGCACGGGAAGAGCTCCAGTGCCGCGATCTCCCGTGTGCTTCCCTTGCAGGCCAGGCGGCTGGGGGAAACGCACGGGAAGCGCTCCAGTGCCGTGATCTCCCACGTGCTTCCCTCGCAGGCCAGGCGGCTGGGGGAAATGCACGGGAAGAGCTCCGCTGCCATGATCTCCCGTGTGCTTCCCTCGCAGGCCAGGCGGCTGGGGGAAATGCATGGGAAGAGCTCCGGTGCCATGATCTCCCATGTGCTTCCCTTGCAGGCCAGACGGCTGGGGGAAATGCACGGGAAGAGCTCCGGTGCCACGATCTCCTGTGTGCTTCCCTCGCAGGCCAGGTGGCTAGAGGAAATGCGAAAGGGGAGCTCCAGGGGGCGGCGGGCAGGGGGGGCAGCCCTCGGGGCTCTGGGAAAGTGCAGGCTTTCTGGATGGGACTTACACAAAGCGCTGTGCTGTGAAAGACTCTCTCTCCCAGGCAAAAGCAGCAGGGGGGAGAAGCCGCTGATCTGGAGAGCAGATGATGGAGCCCTCCATATGTTCTCCGGTGACCTGTTTTCTCTCCCCTGCTCTGTTGCTGGGAGAGAGAGAGAGTCTTTCACAGCACAGCGCTTTGGGGACCCATCCGGAAAGCCAAGCACAGAGAAACAGCCAGGTTGAAGGCCGGTACTTTCAGTACCCACGAGGAACCAATGCTTTTGGAGCTTTTTAAGGAAGAGGACCGCTTTTCGGCCCCAGCCATGCATTTTCAAGCCCAGGCTGCTTGGAGTGAAAACCTATTGCAATAGCCCAGGCTTGAAAACGCATGGCTGGGGCCGAGGAGCGGTCCTCCTCCTTAACAAGCTCCAAAACTGCTCCAAGCATTGGTTCCTCGTGGGCACTAACATGCCTTCCCCTCTGCCACCAGCCATGAGTGGAAGGTAAGGGCCCAGGCTTGAAAACGCATGGCTGGGGCCGAGGAGTGGTCCTCCTCCTTAACAAGCTCCAAAACTCCTCCAAGCATCGGTTCCTCATGGGCCCTGGCATGCCTTCCCCTCTGCCACCAGCCGTGGGAGGAAGGTAAGGTCGCGAGCCCAGTGGGGATGGTGGGGGGCCCACGGCAAGGTCCGGGGATGGGACGGGGGGGGGCTAGCACGACCACGACTTACCTGTAGGCAGGAGGAGCTCAGTTGGGGCGCAGGGCAGGCACCATGTGGGAACGGAAGGCAGATTAGGTGGTAAGGAAGGAGTGAGTGGGCGGGGCAGGGGAAGAAAAAAAATTCAAAATTTTTTTTAAAAAAAAGATGGCGGCACCCACGGACCGGCACCCACTGATCTGGTGACATCATCGTGACGTCACCAGCAGGTTGCTACCAGTTCAGGCGAACTGGTCCAAATCGGGAGGAACCCACCCCTGGTGTGTGTGTATGTGTATATACTGTAAATATATTTATCATCAACCAAAACCTTTCGCTTAAAATCAGCAAAGAAGAAAATTCAAGGAATGAAACTGTGTCATTTTTCTTCAGTTAATTATTAGGAAAAGACTCTTCTACATGTTTTCTACCTAATATAAGAAATTGTGTAGTGGAAAGTCAAAGGTTAAGGACATTGTAATATCAGGACTATATCACATAATAGCCTGAGCATACGTAGAATTGAAATAGTCCGAAGTGCAATACTAGTGGACTAGCTAACCTAATATAATGCTGAAATATAGTAGAAAAATACCTCAAAACAAAACAAAGTAAGTTCAAATGATTCTGAGCAATTAAAAACATAGCAAGTAATATATGGTAGTAAGTAATACACTTCATTTTTTTCAATCTACAATGGACAATTATGTCAACACTTGGGTATTTACCATGTATATCCAATATACTGTACCTTGGATCAGGGGTGGGTTCTGGCTTACCTCGCTGCTGGTTCGCTTCCTCACGTGCCACGCATGCATGCGCACCTTGTGCACCATGCATGCGCATGCGCAGTGCTAAAAACCCAGCTTCTGTGCATGCGCAGAAGCAAAAAAAAACAGATGAACCGAGAGAGCCGGTTCGGGGGCGTGTCCATCTGACCATCGCTGCCAGTTTGGCAAGTGGGGGGAAATTCCCGCTACCGGTTCTATAGAGCCGGTCCGAACCGGCAGGAACCCACCTCTGCCTTGGATATATAAGTAAAGGAGACTCTTCAGAAGAGGAATCTCCAGTATAAAGATCTTTTTCATGAGCAGAACTCCTCACAAAATTCTTGTTTTTCATGAGTATTTTTCACTTATGCTAATAATGATTGTATCTGTTTCCATCTGTTTTAATATTTTACACCTTTTAGATTTATGACTATAATACGAAGAAATATAGTATATAAAATGTCCTTCATTGCTTAAAAAAAAGAAAATGTTTAAATATTCTGTAAGGGAGAGGTAACTGTCTCTTTTTCTCCCCCTACCTTTTTGGGCTACAAGCAGTATTATTCTACAAAAAATGATAATATTTTCTACTGCTAAGTTCAGCACTTTGCTAAAAGATCCATAGCCACTTTTGCAACTGGAGATCAACTAATCAAAAAAATTCTACTTACTTTTTAATAGACGATTCACAACATGTAGGACTTCCATCCAAGTTACTAAATGTACACCTCTAGAATTACACAGGTACCAGATAATATATCGGCTTTGGCCTATTTTCTGCACAGAGCACAAATTACTTTAATGGACCCATCAGTTTACTGTATACTAAGCTTTCATCATCTGTTCTCTCTCTAATTGAATGCAAAAAAACCCATACTTCATAATTGCATTTGAATAGTAAAAGATAAAGGATTTGTATGCATGTTTAAAATTTTGCATCTGCTCTGTAATTGTTGCCATCGCAAGCTTTTATCGAGAGAGAACAGAAGGAGAGGAAACTGGCAAGTAGTTAATTTTTCTGGCAAGGATGAGTTTCTGGCAAGAATGAGTTACTGGCATAACAAGTTTACTATTTATAGGTAAGGGAACTGAAAACTCAAGTTATACTATTTATGAGTTAGGGAACTGCAAACTCAAGGTAAGTAAACTATCTCTGAATATATGAGACAGTGAAGAAGTACAGGGAACTGAAAGTGTGTGATTAAACCTGCTGTCATACCCAGATATTTTCCAATATTTTCTCTCACTACAAAAGTACTGCTTATTTTTGTTAAATCTTGATGAAGGAATGAAGGAAGGAGTTTATCCACTTTGGATGTTCATTAAACAAAAAATCTTTCGTAGTTTTCCACATGGCAGACAGTACTTTTATGGAAATAGAATTGATTACAATCTTTAATCTCAGAAGACACAGACTGACATCTTGGCAGAAGAATCTAAGAATTGTATAATAATTTATCTCAACCACACTTTTAAACTATTATATTTTCTCAAAATGGTCATGCACAGGGAATACATTCCTAACAGTGAGGACAATTAACCAGTGGAACAGCTTGCCTCCAGAAATCGTGGGCACTCCATCACTGGATGTTTTTAAGAAGAGTCTAGAGAGTCACTTATCTGAAATAGTATAGGTTCTCCTGCTTGAGCAGGGGGCTGGACTACAAGACCTCCAAGGTCCCTTCCAGCTCATTCATTCATTCATTCTATTCTACATCTCTCTGAATGCATTGATCTAGGAATTAAAATCTGTTAATGGGACTTTCTCCTATTCTGGGAGATGCAGTTTATGAATACATTTACTGTATGAGGTCTTATTCTTAGCTAGGATATCCAGTGGTGGGATTCAAATAATTTAACAACAGGTTCTGTCGGTATGGCTAGGTGAGCGTGGCTAGATGGTCATGTGACTGGGTGGGCGCGGCCAGGTTGTCATGTGACTGGGTGGGCGTGGCCAATTTAGCAGTCCATTTTGCCAATTTAGCAGTCCATTAAACAATACACAGCAGCCCCCTTTTCTATTCTTCTTTTTAATACTGCATGAAGTTTTTGCTCTAGGTTTTTTTTACTAGGGGGGAGAGGTTGGCAATGCTTGGGAAAGGAAAGGCAGGCTTTCCACAGGTCTCATGGCTATATTTAAAGAGCCAGCTAATGTCATTGGTGTTGGGAAATTCATTGGTGAGGTGATAGTGACTGGATGTACGATGTTCAATGGTGCAGTAACTGGAGTTGGTAAATTGACAGGTGTGGTGAGTGTTAACAGAGAACTCATTGGGCTGGAGATGTTAACTGTGCTTAAAACATTGGCTGGGCTTCTCATATTCATTGCAGCAGCCACAATGTGAGGAGCTGCTCCTTTGGTACTCCTCCCCCCAATTGTCAGCAGCTGTGCCACAGCTCCAGGCTGATGCCCCCACCCCTGCCTCCCCCACCTCCAGGGCTTGCGCCAGGGTGGGCAGGCCCATTATGCCGGTGGCGCTGAAGATCTTCTTGCAGGCTGCGGCAGCCAGGCCTCTGGTCATGTGGTTTCCCTTCATGTTGTTGCCATTGCCTCCTCGCCGCTCAAGCCTAGAGCCAAAGCAAGCCCTTCCGCCTGGAGCTCCACCCGTTCCCCCAGAGGACAGAGCGCCCATGAGCTGCAGCAGAATGAGCAACCAAAGCCCGTGTCAGGGTTCCAGGAAAACACCCCCAACAAAATAAAACTCTAAGGCTAGAAGTTCCTCAAAGTTCCAATTTATTAGAGATGTCATGTTGGCACATCTGGGGAAACCCAAATCTGGAAGCTTCCAGGGTTTCCACACCCAGCTGAAAGTTCACAACCCTGCCCCACACCCACAAGCTCATCACATGGTCCAATCAAATCTTCACATTCTACTGGATACGGCCTGACAGGCTTCCTCCCCTCAGGAAAGGAACGAATCCTGGAATGAAATAAAAGTCAGGGGTTAATACGGGTTAATACAAGTATCACATTAACCACCTCTCCACCCTCCCCCCCCCAGGAGGACCCTTAGGCTTATCAGGGAATTTATCATGAAATTGCTTGACTAAGGCATCTGCATGAATAACTTTTCACCCAAGTAGCTTCAGACAAGGGGTATCCCCTCCACTGCACTAAATATTGAAAACGTCCTCTTTGCAATCTGGAGTCTAAAATTTTCTTCACCTCATAATGAGTCTCACCCTGCACCACAATCGGCTTTGGGGGAGCAGCAGCTTGAGGTCTCAATCTACATCCCACAGCAGGCTTTAACAGATGAATTTTTCCCAGTATGTGGGGGGAGATTCAACTGTACGGTAACTGGGTTAATTACTTTCACTATGGGGAAAGGACCTAATTATTTCGGTCCTAACTTTTTACTTTTCAAACTCAAGCATATGTATTTGGTAGAAAGATACATGCGATCTCCCACCCGAAAGGGGGGTTGGAGAAATCGGTGTTTATCAGCTTGCTTTTTGTATGCTTTGGCCGCTTCAGTCAGGGCTTGTTTTGCATTCTCCCAGCCTTTCTTCAATGACTCCATCCATTCATTTAGAGTCATGGAAGAAGGCTGTTGTCTCGGCAATTCTGGCATAGGAACAAATTCCATGCCGCTCGTAATCTAACGAGGCGTCAATCCCATTCTGCTGTGCACTGCATTATTGTATGCCACTTCTGTGAAAGGAAGCAAGTCAGCCCAATTATCTTGTTGGTAATCCACATAACATCTGATGTATTGTTCCACCATGGCATTTGTCCATTCCACGGCTCTGTTCGTACTCAGATGGAAAGCCAAGCTAAGCCCCTGTGATGACCCAATGGATCTCAGGAACTGTCTCCAGAACTTAGAGGTGAACTGAACTCCTCGGTCGGAGATCACCCATCACGGAACTCCATGCAGCCGGTAGATTTGTTTGACGAACATCTTGGCCAATTTCTTAGCAGAGGGAAGTCCAGAACAAGGAACAAAATGGGCCTGTTTGGAAAACAGGTCTATCACAGTCCAGATCACAGTGTTGCCACCACTTTCCAAGAGTTGTACTATAAAGTCCATAGCTATTTCCTCCCACGAGCGGCTGGGCTCAGCTACCTGTTGAAGCAAACCGGGAGGCTTCCCCGGTCTTGTCTTATTACTGGCACACGTGGCACAACTTTTTACATAGTCCTCCACATCAGCTTTCATTTTTGGTCACCAAAATTGCCGTCTAGTCAGATGAAGAGTCTTTAGAAATCTGAAGTGACCAGCCAATCAAGAATCATGGCTACGCTTGAGCACCAGAAGTCTCATGCTGTTGGGGATGTAAATCTTCGAACTTTTCCAAGCTAGTCCGTCCCGGGTCATCAAAGTATCTCAATGGTCGGCTAGCCATGGGTCGGTAGATAGTGCTGCCTTCAAATCAGCAGTTAGCTTTCTGTCGATGGGGTCAGTCCGTCTGCTGGCCTGGCTCCTGGTAGTGACTTGCGCTGCACTCTGTGTGTCCGGGATGATGGCATGGATGACTTCCTCCTGCTGGCTGTCATATTGGGGTTTGCTTGATAGGGTGTCTGCAAGCAGGTTCTTCCCCCCTGGGATATATTTCAGCTTGAAATCAAACCGCTTGAAGTACTGCGCCCAGTGGACTTCTTTGGGGGAGAGCTTTCGTGGGGTCTTTAAGGCCTCGAGGTTCTTATGGTCGGACCAGACCTCAAAGGCGACCTTGGCTCCCTCCAGAAAGTGCCGCCACGATAGCAGAGCCCAACAAATGGCAAAGGCCTCCTTCTCCCATACTGCCCACCTATGCTCGGTGTCCGTGAGCTTTTTGGACACATAGGCGCAAGGCAGCAGCCGTTCCTGGGGGTCTTTCTGGAGGAGCATGGCTGCCACCGCCACGTCACTGGCATCAGCCTGGATGATGAACTGCCTGTCTGGGTCTGGGTGCTGAAGAATGGAAACAGCCGTTTCAAGCTTTCAAATGCTTTTTGAGAGTTTAGCTTCCAGGCTAGAGGCTGCATTGGCTGCAGCTTTGCGGGGGAGGACCCTGTCTTTAGCAGTTCCATAAGCAGCAGCACCACTTCTGTGAAGCCTGGGATGAATTGCCGATAGAAGTTAGCAAACCCCAGGAAACTTTGCAGCTGTTTCCGGGTGTGAGGGGGTTGCCAGTCAAGTACGCCTCACATTTTCCTCGGGATCCATTTCTATGCCTTTGTTTGACACTTGGTAGCCCAGGTAGTCCAAGGAAGTTTTGTGAAATTCACACTTGGACAGCTTCGCATAAAGCTTTGCGGCTAACAGTTTCTTCAGCCCTTGTCGGACTAGTTTCACATGTTCTTCTACTGTCTCACTGAATATGAGAATGTCGACCAAGTAGACTAGAACCCCCTTATATAAGTGCTCATGCAGCACCTTGTTAATCAATTGCATGAACACTGCAGGGGCTCCTTGGAGACCAAAGGGCATAACTTTGAATTGGAAGCTACCCAATGGGCAGTTGAAGGCAGTCTTCCACTCATCCCCCTCCCTTATGCGCACCCGGTAATAGCCTTGTCTCAAGTCCAGTTTTGTAAACACCTTCCCTTTTGAAAGGTAGTTCAGCATGTCTTTCATGAGGGGGAGGGGGTAGGTGTTTTCCACACAAACCGCATTTATTCCATGAAAATCAATGCAGAGCCTCATTCCCCCATCTTTTTTCTCTTTAAATAGCACTGGGGTGGCTATTCTGGATTTTGCAGGTTGGATGAAACCCCGGGCCAGGTTGGTATCGATGTACTTCCTCAGCTCGGCCATCTCTTTTGGGGTCATTGAGTACATCTTTGGTTTAGGGAGTTTAGCCCCAGGATCAATCTCAATCGCACAGTCGGTCTGGCGATGTGGGGGGGAAAGATGTTGCATTCTTCCTCACTGAATGCTTCAGCCAGGTCCCTGTATTCTTTGGGGACCTGGGGAATCCCAGGCAGGACTTTGATGGCCATCGTGACTGCCTTGGGGGGGGTGTCTGCAAGCTCGCTCCTGTGAGTCCTGCCTCAGGCGGGACGGGTGGCAAGGGCGCCACACCTATCCTGATCTTTCGGTAGCCATCCTCCCATTTAATCGTCGGGGCCCATTTGTCTAGCTAGGCGAGCCTCAGGATTGACACTGCCATTTTGGGGGCCACCACGAACCGGATGAGTTCTGTGTGGATCCCCAGTTCCATTCTGACAAGCTCAGTGACTCGTGTAGCAGGGGTGCCACCTATTAAAGTCCCATCTACTTGCTCAAAGCATATGGGGCGGTTTAAAAGGTGTGTCCTTATGCCCAGCTGCTCAACAATGGAGGAGCAAATCAGGCATTGGGTGCAGCCAGTGTCTATCACTGCTGCTACCTCCCCTTACACCCCTGTCTCTGGCACTATTAGCTTGACTTTGACCGCAAATGGGCAAATGGTTCCACTTACCATTGGGTCATCTTCCCCACTGCTACTGCTGGCCGGCCCAGGCAGAAGGTCTTTGGTTGAGGTCTCTTCACTCCCTCCAGGGGGAGGGGGGACCTCTACTGCCTGCTGGGCAAACTGGCATCCGGAGGTGTTCGTGAAGCCCTTTGTCCCTGGGCAGCCGTGGCGAGACGTTGCTGTGGAACCGGTGCAGGTGCTAGGCATTCGGAGGCCCGATGATCCCCTTGTCCACAACGGTAGTATTTGATAGTCCCTGTAGGTTGAGCAGGGGGGTTTAGTGAGAGGATGCCTGGCCAAGGTCCTCCTTGGGGGTCTCTCAGCAGAGGGTTTGCAGCGTGGGTGGATTTCTCTATACAGCGCTATTGACATGGTATACCAGTCTTGCAGCCGCTCAGGCTGTTCTGACTTCTGGATCAATAGCTTCTTTAAAATAGTGCAGAAGTATTCTGTCTGGCCAATGCCTTAGGTTTCCTGTGACCTGTCTAAAGTTCCATACAAAGTCCTTTATTGGTCGACTACCTTGCTTCATCACCTTTATTGTGGCCTCATTTTCATTGATTCTGTCAGGATCATCAAATCTGGCCCGGAGAAGCTCAACAAAGCAGCTCCCTCATTGTGTAGCTGGGCTACCCAGTCTGCAGCATCTCCCTCATTCATCCCATCTGCAATCACAGATACCAAGTCGCGATCTGTTTAATACTGTTCTCCAGATTCGGCTGAAAAAGTACGCTAGCTTGGCAGGCTTGCCATCAAAGGTTGCCCTGAACTGAGGCGGCAGTGGCCTCACCGGTGGAATCGCCATGGCAACTGGCTGTTGGGCAGGGACCTGCTGGGGTGCTGTGACGGCTGGCGGGGCAGGGGCCAGCTGCGGCGCTGCAGCAGGTGGCACTGCTGGCTGCTGGAATGCGGCCGGTGTTAGGACTGGGGCTGGCTGTTGAGCTGCCATAGGGGGGGCTCCAGCCGGCTGCTGGCTCAAACCCTGCTGTTGTGCTGGGATCGTTGGGTCATATAGGGCCCATTGTGATCCCGAAAAAGGTGGAGCAGGGGGTGCTGGCATCCACTGGCACTGGACCCACCTGTGGCCAGGATAGAATCCCCAGCCTGGGGGGATGCATTCCTCAGCGGGTAGCAGGAGGGCTGGTTGGTGAGTGGGGGCAACTGGTGGTTGTAGCTTACCCCATGCCGGCTGCATCTGCTGTCTCCCTCCTGTCGCTTGATCCTGCTGCGCTGATCCACCCCCCCCCCCCGATCACCCCTGGCTGAGTGGAAAGGTGCCGATGCCACACTAGTTCCACTGCCAGGTCCTGGATCAGGAAAAGTGAATGTGGATTGAGTTAAGCTCCATCTCACTTGCAGGGGCTGCGACAGCGGTGCATAGCTTCCCACTTCAAGCCGCTCAAACTGCTCCAGGAGCCCGGACAATGATTGGCTTCGAGACGGAGGCAACAGGTTCCAGTCTCGGGGAGTTTCATATCCCATCGTCCCCACCTCTCTCCATTCTGGCTCGTGGGGCAACTTCAGGGGGCTGGAGCCAGAATGATACTCAGGCGGTCGTTCTTCCAGTCCCATCTGGGAAGTTGGATCAGACTGGCAACTTTTCCAGGAATCCATCTCTTTGGGCCGAGCACCTCGCCTTCGGGTCGCCTCTGCAGCCTCAAGGGCTTACACCACGTCTTCAGAAGGAGAATACCGGGTCTCGATAAATTCTCCGGTATCCGCTCCTGCGGCTCCTTCTGCTATCTCCTCTCTCTCCTTCATTTTCATTGATTCTTTGCACTGCCCGAGTTTCAGGTCAGTGCTGGGGATCAGCACCCCGGACAGACCCCTTTCGGGGTGCTGCTTAGTTATTGGCAAATTCGGGTTAATGTCAGGGTTCCAGGAAAACACCCCCAACAAAATAAAACTCCAAGGCTAGAAGTTCCTCAAAGTTCCAATTTATTAGAGATGTCATGTTGGCAGCATTTGGGGAAACCTGAATCTGGAAGCTTCCAGGGTTTCCCCACCCAGCTGAAAGTTCACAACCCTGCCCCACACCCACAAGCTCATTACATGGTCCAATCAAATCTTTACATTCAACTGGATACAGTCTCCACGCAGGTGCAGGCATTTGTCCTTGAGTAAAGAATTTTGTTATGACTAAGTTTCTACCGCTCCAACAAAAAAAAACCTCCCAATTTCCCAGGCTAAAATATGTGGCAGTTGAAGCAAACAGAAATAATGGCTTCTAGAACTGACATCCCGTCTCTGCTGGCACACCTGGCTCCCCTCCCCTCTGTTCTTGGAAGAGCCACTCGCCAGCCCTGGGCACCTGAGGGAAGTGCCAGGTGGCCATTTTGAAAGGGGCAGGAGTGGTTTATGCAAGCCGCGGAATACAGCCTGAGCCTCCTTGGTAGGGGCACCTACCTGGGAATTGCTGCCCAGCCTGGTCCGGGTGTTTGGAAAAACAGGGCACTGTGGGAAGGGAAAGGGGAGAGGAGAAGGGGCCTTACCTAGAGGCCAGCCAGCAGATAAAAGCTGCAAGGCTCTGCCATAGTTCTTTTGGGTGAGCCATCCCCGCACGGCTCTCTGGTCCCTGCCCAAACTGGTCCGGAAGTGATGCATCACCTTGTGCACGTCCTTGACCTCCTCCCGCCCAGCCACTGGCTTCTTGACGCCTTACTCCAATTGGCGCGGTGGGCTCAGTTACCGGTGAGAGCAGCTGCTGCCTCACTCACACCTTCTCATTCAAGCTGCCGGGTGTTGCTCCGGTTCTTTCCGCCAGTCGTGCAGCCTTTTCTTCCAATTCTAGTTATGTCTTGGCACTCGCAGCTGCAGGAGCCCAGCACTGTGGTTCCCCTTGCCTGGAGGCCCCATGGAAGCCAAGAGGCAGGCCTGAGAGGCGGCTGAGGTTCATTGTCCATAGCCCCACCCCCCTGAGGCAGCCCTTCAGCCCAGCGCGATGGCTCCAGGCAGATTTCCCTCCCCACTGTTGGACTTACCTTCCAGTTCCAGCCTGTGGGGCTCGCAGCACTCTGCTCATCGTGGCTGCCCATAAAAGTAAGGCCTGTGCTCAGCCAAAGGTCTCAGGCTGGTGGGGGAAGCCAGCTGGAGGAGGAGCGATGCGGGCAGCACAGCCTCGTGCGCCCTGGGTGCTGGCAGCCACAGCAGGTGAGGCCCAGCAGCTGCAGAGAGTCTGGGCGGAGGGCGAGATGTGGGCTGGGGGGGCGAGTGGCAGTGGCTCGCCTTCCTCTCTGCCACCAGCCATGGGAGAAAGGGAAGAGTAGGTGGGGATCAGGGGTCTCGGCCAGCCGGGAAAGCCGAACTCTGCCCAGGCCAGAGCAGTGAAAGGCAGCTGAGCCTCACCATGTCCACCCCCCCCAGATGGCCCCTGAGCCTAGCACGGCAGGCCCGCAGCAGATTTCCCTCCCCCGCCATTGGCCTTACCTTCCAGTTGCAGCCCACTGGGCTCGCACTGCTCTGCTCACCGTGGCTGCCCACAAAAGTAAGCCCTGCACTCGGCCGAAGGGTGGGGGCCGGCAGGTGCGTGGGGTGATGTGGGTGGGGCAGCCTTGTGGTGCCGCGCGGGCTGGATTAATTGCTTCGGCAGGCCATAGTTTGTGGATCCCTGCTCTAAGGCACCAGCCAAGGCATGAGAGGCCAATAAGTTACAGGAATTGTAAACCCTGGATGATTGCAGAGGTATGGATTCCACCTTTAAGGCAGGGGACAGTTATAAATACAAAGAGGCCAGGGCAAATCTACGAAGAGGCATTAAGATGACAAAACAACAATATAAACAAAAGGTGGAGAACCATCTACTGTAGCAGACAATAATGTGAAGCAAGTGTGGCAGGGTGTAAGGCCCAGCCTCTCCCCCTTAATCAAGGAAGTAAAGACTCTTGAAAACTTAACATTTCAAAAGAAACCTTTTATTGAGAAAGGAGCAGGGGTGAAATGCTCCCGGTTTGGAGCGGTTCGGGTGTACCGGTAGCGGTGGCCGCCTGTGGTTTGGAGAACCAGTAGTGACAGCTGGCTGGCCATGTCCACAAACTAGTTCCCCGGTCGCCGCTCGCTTGCCCTGCCCCGCCCAGTCTCTGTTCTGCAGCTTGCCTGCCTGAAGCGCTGCACCCCTGAACTGCCTGCCTGGTAAGCCTGCGAAGTTGTGGCCTACCTAGCTGCCCCTGCCCCCCACCCCACCATCCCAGCCTGCCTTCCCTACTCCATTCCCCACAGCCCACAGCCCCAACATGCTTTCCTGCCTTCCACGCAGCCTTCCTGGTGTCCCCGTGGCCAGCTTGTGAAGGCAGGCAAACAGAAGGCCATGTGGAAGGCAGGAAAGCATGTTGGGGTGGCTGGGAAGGGAGTTAGCAGCCTACTCCCTTCCCTGCAGCCCCGACATGCTTTCCTGCCTTCCACGTGGCCTTCCTGGTGTCCCCGTGGCCAGCTTGCAAAGGCAGGCAAGCAGAAGGCCACATGGAAGGCAGGAAAGCATGTCGGGGCAGTGGGGAAGGGAGGTAGCAGCCTACTCCGTTCCCCACAGCCCTGACATGCTTTCCTGACTTCCACGTGGCCTACCCGGTGTCGCCGTGGCCAGCTTGCGAAGGCAGGCAAGCGGAAGGCCACATGGAAGGCAGGAAAGCATGTCGGGGCAGGCCAGCCACGGGGAAGGGAGCTAGCAGCCTTCCTGGCAGTCCCCCACGCCCACTTGCCTTCCGAGGTCGGCGTCCAGCCCCGCCCGGCGAGTGGGTGGGCGGGCAGCCCTTGGTGGAGACGCAGCTGCTGCTGCTCTGGGTCTGAGAGGGGCAATGGCCAGGCTAGCCAGTTGCCATGCTCTTTGCCCTCTTTTCAGGCCGAAAAGCTTCCGGACACTTTGGGGAGAAGGCTCGCTGCCGAGCATGCTCTCTCCTGGCGCAACTTGCCAAGTGGATTCTTCCCCGCCCCTTTCCAATCCATCCATGCCCTGACCTGAACTTTAGCTGCCCAGGGGCTCTGCGGAGGGAGCCACCCAAAGTTTGGAAGCCGCAAATATGATTTGAAAGCTCGGGTGCAAAAAGGGGGAGAGCGCAACTGCTGAGGTGGGGGGGAGACTTTGGAAGTGGGCAGCCCTTTGTGGAGATGGAAAGGGGCAGGGAAGAATCCGCTCAGCAAGTTGTGCCAGGAGAGAGCGCGCTCGGCAGCGATCCCTCTCCCCAAAGTGTCCAGCACCTTTTCGGCCTGAAAACAGCGCAAAGAGTGTGGCGACTGGCTAGCCCGGGCAGCACCAACATCGGGCACTCAGTGCCACCGCTGCCCCACAGCAGCAGTGGGTGGCCTTTGATTTAAAGAGACCGTGGCTGCCGCTTTTGGAAGCACAAAGCCGCCAGGGAGCCTGCGAGGTTGGGCCTCCTGCGCTCCCCGAGCGCCCATGCAGGGACTCCAGATCCCCTTCCAAAGCCCGCATCCTCCTCCTCACACAAAGTGACCTGGCTCGCTGGCTGCGGACAGGCGGCCGTTCCTCCTCCTGCCACCGCTGCCGCCACTGCTGCCAAAAACACCTCGGTGGGAGGCGTTTCCTGCTCCTGCGGGAAGCCTCAGAGGATGAAACCTGGAGCGGGGCAGAGCTGAGCCTGAAAGAGGCTTCCCCCTTGCCCATCGGCATCGCTCTGGCTCGTCCCAGCTGGGCAGCGACCCTTGCTTTGACCCGCTGGCGTGCCATCCTCCTGGGGCCAAGGATCTGGCGCTCTCCCCCAGCCCTCCGTCCCCCCTTCTTTCTCCCCACATCGGGGTGATCCTAACGTTCCCCCCAGCCCGCTGCAGCAGCTGTCTCCAAGCTGTTTCCCAGGCAGAAGCGGTGTGTATTTTTAGCACCGAGGTCTGTCTGTGGCAACAGTGGGGGCAATCCCCATTTTGGGGGGCGGCAGCAAGAGAGACGTCGGGAAAATTCTGCAGCTTCTGTGGCTCTTGATGAAATGGGGAGGGAGGCGGTCTCTGCTCAGTGGGTCTGGGGGAGAGGAGGGTCAGCACTGAGCTGGGGGAGGGGTGCTAAGTGAGACCCTGAAGTGTTCTTGGGGAGGAAAGGAAAGGAAAGGAAAGGAAAGGAAAGGAAAGGAAAGGAAAATCACCTCCGAGGCTGGTGAGTTCGGCTTTTGCGCTGAAAGCTGATGGCCTCGACTGCACTGAAAAACCGGCAAAATAGAGCAGTTATGATAACGGGCCGCCCCTGCGCAAACAAACAGGCAGGAAGACCTCCGAGGCTGGTGAGTTCGGCTTTTGCGCTGAAAGCTGATGGCCTCGACTGCACTGAAAAACCGGCAAAATAGAGCAGTTATGATAACGGGCCGCCCCTGCGCAAACAAACAGGCAGGAAGACGCTAGTTCAAAGGAGCCACCCCCGCTCTCTTCACTCTCTCTGAGGGAAGAGCCAGCCAAAATTTGAATTGGTGCGCTAAAGATGGAGGGCGCAACAGCAGCTTGTAGCCAGATCGCTCGCCTGAAGGCAGAGCGATAAACTCACTCATGTGTCCTAAGCTCTAAATACGATCTCCAAAGGTACTGACAAATCCAGGAAAAGTCCAGGAGGGGCTGCTCTTTCCACCAGATCGGGCCTGACGGAAGCTGCCCTCCGCCTCTGGTCCCGCTCCCCGCATCCAGCCCATGACAGGGGACGTGCGCGCCGCTGCCGGGCCGGGCCGCCCGGCCTCCCAGAGAACTTTCTTCCTTCTCCCGCCACTGAGAGAAAAAGAGGAAGAAAGAGGAAGAAAGAAAGAGGGGAAAGGAAAGGAAGGGAAGGGAAGGGAAGGGAAGGGAAGGGAAGGAAAGGAAAGGAAAGGAAAGGAAAGGAAAGGAAAGGAAAGGGAAGGGAAGGCAAGGAAAGGAAAGGAAAGGAAGGGACAGGAAAGGAAAGGAAACGCAAGGAAAGGAAAGGAAAGGAAAGAAGAGGAAAGAAGACGAAAGGAAACAGGAAAGGAAAGGAAACAGG
>QLTV01002141.1:5250688-5263617 GCA_003457575.1 Thermophis baileyi
TACAAATTTTGAAAAACAAAACAAAAGAAAAACCTGGAACTCAGCGAGAAAGGAAACCAACTGAACCACGTACAGGAATCTCCTTCACAGCTCTAGGCTGGTCCAAAAATATTCAGGCCCTGACCCTTTTGGTGTAGCCTTTTTTAATACTTAAAATGGTCATTAGGGCAGAGAACCGGTTGTTAAATTATTTGAATCCCACCACTGAATGGCACCGCCTGCCCCTACTGTCAGAATCCCCCCCCCCCCCCAACCCCCCCCCCAATATCTAAAAAAAAAAAGAAAAGAAACTGGAGGAAGGGAAAAAAAAGACACACACACACACACACACACACACACACACACACACACACACACAGAGGTTGGAGAGTTCTCTTGCTCTCTCTCTCTCCAAGCGCCCCGTGTGCACACAGACAGCTCATTTGCACTTCCTGGCAGGAGGAGGCATGGCACAATGGGGCTGTTTTGTTTGCTGCCAAAGGAGCCACTGACCAACTGACTGTTCGAAGCTGATCCCAGTGTAGGGGAGACTACAGGGTTAGTTTGGCCAGGCAAATTATTCCCCCCCCCTTCGCTATCAAAGTGGATCCTGCAGCTCCGCTGCAATGTAGAAATGGGAAATGAAGCAGACAACACGAGGGAAGGAGATGCAGCAGGGAGAAGAGTTTGCCACCGCTTGCCCCACCCACCACCAGCCAGATGCCCTCGCTTCCCCCAAGCATTTCTTTGCCTACCTGATTTCCAGCTCTGTCGCGTTTCTTGATATCGTGTGCAGGAAAACAAAAGTTTGTGGGATTTTTTTCTTTTGCGAGAAGTTGAAATTGATTGATTGCACTTTATTTTTAGTCCCACAACCTTTTGTTTCCCTGCACAAGAAACGCGACGGAGAAACGCGATGGAGAAATCAGGTAGGCTTCTGCCCCCTCCCCCCTCTGCAATGCCAGAAGCTGCATGCCTTCCATGTCCCACCCAGAGCCCTTGCAGCTTCGCAAAAAAAATAAAATAAAAATTAAAAAATGCCAAAAACAAGATGGTGACGCATGCGCAGTGCCGGAAACTCAGCTTCTGCACATGCGCAGAAGAATTTTTAAAAAAAAAATTTTTTTTTAAAAAAAGATGGCAGTGCCCATGGACCAGCACCGACCGAACCGGATCCGTGACGTCACTGTGACGTCACCAGCGGGTCGCTACCGGTTCAGGAGAACCGGTCCGAACAGGGAGGAACCCACCTCTGACAATCAGGTACTTAAGCAAGATTCAAATGCAGAGCATTTGATTTGATTCTATCAGACTTATAAGTGACTTTTTATTACTCTGCAGCTGATATTTTCCAAATTATTATTATCTGGGGAGAAGGATAAAATTAGTCTTACAGCAAAAGACATCTGTTTTCTCAGAGAGATTGCATTATTGAACCTCCCCCCAAAATACCCTTCAATCTTCTTGCAACTTCTAGTCATATTAAATTTCACAGCAGCAAACAGTCAAATGAGATAAATGTGTTTCATGACTTTTCTACCTGCTGGGCTGCTGGCATGTTGTTCAAAGTCACTGAAAAGAAATTCAGTTCGAAAGAAAAAGTCCTCTTATGCTATTAAACTTTTCTGGTTTTTTTAAAAAAATATTTTTCCTACAAATACGTATTATTGTATTTAAAACAATATAGCAGTGGTAGACTTCAATTATGTCTATTTAAATTGATGTGATCATATTTTAAAAACAAAAATATGCAAGTGGTTGTTTTGAAACATCTGGAAATGTCATACACTACCTAATATGTAATACCTATGCTTCAGACACTTGAAGTTGCCAAAAAAGCTCCAGAAACTACAAAGGCTCCAGAAACTACATATTGGAGATATCTCTAAGGACATTAATAGAACAATGGTCAAGCTATTTCTGTCATAGAACAAGACACCTAGCATATGTCATAGATGTCACTTAAGTTTCAAGAGAAAAAGTTAGATATTGCTAAAACATAAGCTTGTGAACCTAATCCTATAAGGCAAAAACAACTCTTAATACATATTGAAAAATGGTTTTGAACTAAAGAGATCTGTCCATTAATACTAGCTCCATTTTAACAACCTTATTATCAACCTATTAGCTTTACTTACTCTCATTATCTTTCACATCTGAATCTAAAAAAAATGGACAACAGAGTTAGATATACTTGACCCACTGATGACATACCACTGGATATTCTTCTCCTTCTGTAAAATTTCAGCCACACAGAAACAAAACATAATAATGTGGAACACAATAACACACATTTCTGAACATTATTATCTCTTGGTTCCTCTTTCAGAAACTAATCAGCTTAACAAAATTTAGAACTTTGGTCACATTTGTATTAAATTTCTATCAAATCCCACTGAAAATAATTGATCCAGTAGCAGCATATTTTATATGGTTAACTGACCAGAGAATTTCTTAAGGCACATTTTCCTTGTCTATTTCCTAGCCCAAGTTATTTATAACACTGAGTAGAGAAATTATTGAGAGAGGTTTGATGTTCATACCAAAAGGTCAGTGATATAATTTCCTACATATAGACATTCTCAAATGTTGGCAATAGACAGATATATCTTGGTGAATTATAGAATACCATCTAAATTTCTGATTCTCTTTTTTACTCTTTATAATTTATTCAGTAAAATATTTGAAGGAACGGAATTAATAACTGCAAAAAAAAGAAGAAAAATAGACTTTGTGGGTAAATATTAAAACATCAGTCAATGAATATGAAGTTTACAATTATACCAAATTATAAATGAAATTATTTCATTAAAGGTTTCTGGTTCTCAATGGTTTGTCAGTAGAGATACTAAAATGATTCTTTATCCCCAACCAAGCAATGTTCCTAAATGATATGGCTACCATACAGAAACCCTGGATATCCACATAGATGACATTTTGATTCAAGAAATTAATTGATAAGGAAACATTCAACCAGCCCCACTCAAAGATAACAATATATGAGGACAAATGGAGATTGGGACTTGCAATGCTGCTTTTCAGTAATTTGGTTGGTTCTATCTCTTTGTGATTTTAGAAGCATCATTTTGAAGATTGTCATTAAATAGCTTCTTTAAATTCTTGTAAGCTTATCTGAATAGTAGCTACTTACCTTATCTTCTGTTGGTAAAGACAGTTTGCCTTAATTTTTTCCATATGTTGGAGTCTTCTCAAATAACTCTAGCCTTCTCACTATATATTCAAAATATGTATGCTTTAGCTAAATGTACTTCAAGCCTTCATTGTCATCTCTGGCTGTGTTAGAAATGAAGTATACATTCATGATATTTTTTTAAAAAAAACATGGAGTTGGTAATATATATTTCATGTGGAACCCAGATCTGGATTAGGACTGTTAATGTATAATACAGATTCTGTCTTTTCTACTCTTATAAGATCTTACCTATTTATTTTAAAGTAAGGAAGAAAATGCAGCTAGCTATATTTTAATATCTTTGATGTTGAATGTATGTATTTAGTAAGAAACTATACTTCATTCATTTCACCCTGATGTCTGGTCATTCTTCTTTAAATTATTTACCAATAATTTTTCAAATATTTTATTACTCTGCTTTTCAATTTGTGTTTGGACATTTTGCTTTCTTGTATAAACCTGTGAGGTGAAATTATAGCAGGTAGTTTAAATTAGCCATTTGGTCAATGCATAATGCAATTTGATCAAAAAGAATAGAAAGGGGTTTAGCCATTGACTAAACATTTGCCAAATGTTTTAGTCATTGCAGGATTGACTTACAAAAGGGAAAGACCTACAATGAAAAATATAAAATTAACCTTACTCTTCTTTAAGACTCAACTATTCTATACTGTTGATTTCACTCTTGATTTGACAGCTGACTTATAGAGTTCTTGGAGCATTAAGATTTCTTTATTTTTATGTTATTTAGTGCTTTTGATATTTAAAAATGTTAATTCTGTTTTGGAGGAACTAACAGGCTGCAAGTCCAGCAGAGGGCATTGGTATATACGTAGTTCTTCTGTATGAAAACTTCTTTTTTTATTTTTTATTTTTTGGCTCTGAGAAAGCTATTTCAACAAAGACTAAATGCTGATTTTACTTTTCAGAGGACAAACAAAATAAAATTTTCTGTAGTGCTATTTCTATCATTATCTTCAGGAAACTTCATTACTAGCACAGCAGTTGTATGAAATATCATTTTCCCATTTTGAATCTCTTATGTTTTATTTGACGTACAGAATCTAGGAATTCATTATTAAGACGAAGTAAATGGAGAAGAACAAGTATCGTTAATGATTCATAACAAATACATGTGTGAGTGATAAAAAGCTTTTCAATTATAGTGCTTTTGTTCTACCACTGTGTTGAATATTAAGAAGTATGTCCTAATAAATATAAAAGGTGATCCTTGATATGGCTTAAAATAATTAACAAAATGTAACTGCCACACAACCAATATCTATTATAGCTAACTTTGGAAAAATCCAAACATACTCAAATCTGTGCAAAGTGGCTTTTTCAACAATTGTTGGGATAATGGCTAGTTCATACTGATTTTCCTGTGTCCATTATAGGCATCCATGAGTTGAGCAAGGCAGGCAAATAATAAAATGCATGTCACAACACAAACCAAATGATTTAGGTTCATGTGTCCAACATCAATACACACCTATGAAACAATAGGGTTTGTATTGTATGTCACAATTCATGTTTTAATTATTTCAATATCATAATTTGTATCATATGCTTTGCCTGAAAGAATGAACATAGTAAACATAAAGTCAAAAATGTTTTGCTGGCCAGAATGAACACAGTAAAACATAAAGTCAAGTGTAACATTGTAAACTACTCTTTTGTTGCTTCATCCAATTGATCACCAGAGTTCATTTGTACCTATTATGTGAGAAAATATCAAAGCCAATGGTGTAGAAGCAGCCTGCTAACTGTTCAGAAAAAGAAGTTGGTTGTCTGGTTATATCTAGTGGAAAGTTGCTAGATAATAAAAAGCAACTGGCACTTTCAGTGCTTTATGAAGCAGAACATGATAACCTGAGAGTTCCTATAAATGAAAGCTCCTAAGGAGCATCTACAGGGGCCAGCTCCAAAACTGGTAAATGTAAATATCCTGAGGCAGAACTGCTATGAGGTCCTCTGTGGCATGGGGAATGAAAGAGTTACTCATAGATTAAACAAAATCCGCAACGAAATGTACATTTCACTACTGAAAGAAGAAAGCACATAGTTTTACAAGGATTAAAAACTACCTAATATATTTATTATTTTATTTCTTAGCTTGTCTATGTATTTATTTTAGTTCAAATACTGCCAATCTGACACATAGTGATTTACAGTAATAAATTAAACCAAAAGCTATATAAAAGTCAAAGTCAATAAGAGACAATATAAATATAATTCAATAAAAGCATTATCAAATCCAGCCATATCTGCTCTGTACCATGAGGGTAGAAGACCTTAAATCCTTGAAATCCTATGAAACACTATAATTTTCACTGCTATGCAAAATGATGCTAAATGTACAATGTTATAGCTTGGGGAGGAGCAGGAACAGCTGTGGGGGCCATGTGGGGGGCCAAAATTGAGAGAGAGCACCCTGGGTCTCCACTGACATAACTTCTTTGACACTGAACATAGAGAGTCTTCCCAGCTCAGATGAGATCATTGGATAGGATGCATTTACTTGGAGAAGGTAATCTATGCCTAGTTAAAAGGTCAAAACCGTCCTGAATTTATTCAGATTCTATTGACAACCAATAAAGTACTTCAATATAGATATAATATGACTGAAGTGACTTCACTGACCAGCATACAGAGAGCTTAATTTTGCACTTTGATAGTAGTTCTCAAAGGCAGCCTTATGAATTACACATTGCAGCAGTTCCTTTTGCTGGTGCTAAAAATTTGAGTTCCTGTTATAAGCCTTCTCAGCTCAGATAGGACTCCAACTGGAATACCAGCTGAAGCAGGATGAAGGTCCTCCTGGCTATGGCCTTTAATTGCCCAGAATGTTTAAGGACAGTCATGGGTCCAGGATATTGTCAAAACTGAAAACCTACTTCTGAGGAATGTACTACAATATCCAAGGTTAAAGTGGAATAGAAAATCAGTTGGGGTTTGGACAAACATCAACCCAGAGCATCACACAACTAGCCAAGAGTCCACAGCATCTTTGGCTCAACCTGCAATGGCAATTACTGATGTCTGCATACAATAACAGCAAGATACATCCCAGAAATCTAGTTTGTAGTCAGTTGGATAATGAGTGCATTAGTGTAACATAGAGGAAGAAGGGGGTAAAAGAACAAAAGAACACTTCTACTCAAGAATGAGCCACCCAATTCTGATCTGTATCATTTAAGAAGCTAGTTGCATTAACTTCAAAAGGAAGACTTTACCACAAGAGGGCACTGATGCTTATTAAATACGTTTTGTCATACTACCAGGATTTTATTTCAAGAAAATCTTACTTGCACACTTTTTGCACACATAAATGCATGCATTTTTTTATCATTTCTTGCTTTATCACACATTCTTTTTTCTTCTTCTGATGAATCATGTCTGATTCTCGGAGATTAATTGGACACTTCTCTGTAGTTTTCTTGCAAGGTTTTTCAGTAGTGATTTGCCATTGCCTCCTTTCTAGGGCGGAGAGAAAACGACAAGAGAAAAGTCACCCAGTTGGCTTTTACCTAAGGCAGGACTAGAACTCACAGAATCTCAATTTCTAGCCTGATGCTTTAACCACTACACCAAACTGGCTGTCAATTTTTTTGTTACATTACTCTAAAGTGTAAGCAACATTATGCAAAACGTAAGAAAAGGAGAATAACAAATAGTAATAAATAAGGTTATTAAATTATACCAACCCAATATTCTAACCTTGCAAACCATTCTTGCTTCAAACACTACACCATATATTGCTTTTGCTTTTTATTTCTCTTTCTGAGGATCTCACCAACTCCATCCAATGGTTTTTCTTGGTCATTCCTTATTATCTACCCATTTACTCTTTCTTTATGTAATTGTTTTGCAATTGGTTCCACATTCATTCTCTCTATATGACCAAACTGCTTCAACATAATTCTTTCATACAGTCTGCTCACTTTTGAATTCAATCTTCCTGTTCATTTTCTATCAGTTCTTGCTTTATCACACATTCTTTTTAAGTAACCCATTTCCATTGCATTCATGGTACAATTTTAATATATTATAATGAATTATTCCTTCTTTATATCAAAATGAGCAAAAGCACGCTCTTATAGGTGACTATTTTAATTTCTATTGGCAAACATGCATTTTGTCTTACAGGCCACATTGTATCATTTCTCATCTTTATTTAGTAAACAGTCTATCAAAGTACACAAATTCAAGTCCTTGCCTTAATTTTTCCCATATGCAATCATTCACTTTTGTTGCTAGACCCAACTATTTTAGCCTTTAATGCATTCCATTTCAGATATGCATATATTTCTCATTACATTATACAATGTATCTAACAAGAAATGTGGTGGCACAGTGGTTAGAATGCAGTATTACAGGCTAATTCTGCTGACTGCCGGCTGCTAGTAGTTCAGCAGTTTGACTCGCACCAGCTCACAGTTGACTCAGCCTTCCATTCTTACAAGGTCAGTAAAATGAGGACCCAGATAGTTGGGGGCAATATGCTGACTCTGTAAACCACTTAGAGGGGGCTATAAAGCACTGTGAAGTGGTATATTGTGTTTCTCTGAAAACAGACCCAGTCATATATATTTTTTTGCTCCAAAAGATGCATTAGGCCTTATTTTCAAGGAAACACAGTATCAGGGTGATTAGCCCGGCTGGGGGGCCTCACCCCCAAGCGTGCACACAAGAGGCGGTGAGTGCACGGGGGCTGACAGTGTCTGGCAGCAGCTGCAGCCCACCGGCACCTTGGCTGGCGTACTCTGCGATTGTGCAGCCCACACAACACAGGGGAGTCCAAATGCTGCAACTGCTGGGCCGTCCCTCCAAACAGAGGCAGAGGCATGGGGAGAGGGAGGCACACTATCTGGCCTGCTGGACATGCCATGTTGCCACCTTCCCCATCACGGCAGTGGGCAAGCAAAGACAAACAGTGGGATGGAATAGGCAGGTGGCCATGGGAGGATCATCCTGCATGTGTGGCGGAACTGGAGGATGACTTTGGAAGGCAGGGGCTGAGCACGCAGAAGCCGTGGCATGGCGCCATCCCCGCCCCACTACCTGCTTCACCACGGGGCACCAGCAGCAGGGGGAGGCAGAGGCATGGGGGGAGGTATGCGATCCAGCCAGCTGGATGCACTGCGTGGCTGCCTGCCCTGTTGCAGCTGCAGGTAAGCAAAGAGGAAAGGCACTGTTGAGCATAACCACTCCGAGCTGGGGTTTCCTCCTCATGTGCTAAGTTGCCAGCACAGCCATGGGGAACATTACAGAGGTGACTTCATTTTACAGGCTGCCCCTCCCCCATTTCTCTCCCCCTTCCTCTCTCTCTCCCTCCAGGAATGCAGTTTCTGCCTTTCAATACAGGCAACAGGCTGATGTACAGGATCTCCCTGCTTCTCCCTAGAGTAGTTCTCTTTCATTGTTAAAACTGGGAAACCACCCACTCCCTCCTCTTGCCCACCTCCACAGCCACCAATCGGCTCACCCCCTGCACAAGGCTTCAAGAGGGGTTGCAGGGTTGCAGAGGTGGGGTGGGGATGGTGCTATGCCATGACCCTGTGTCCTGGTCCCCCACCATCTGATGTCGTCCTCAGCTCCACTGCATATGCAGGATGAGCCTCATGCGGCTGCCCACCCACTCTGTCCCACCATCTGTCTTTGCTTGCCTGCAGTTGTGACAGGGTAGGCAGCCACACAGCGCATTTGGTGGGCTGGATTACGTGCCTGCCCCCCCATGCCTCTGCCTTCGCCTGCTGCTTGGAGGGCCTACCTGGAGGTCGCAGCGCTCATACTCACCTGCACTGTGTGGGCTGTGGCTCTTGCTGGACACCATCGGCCTGCGTGCTCACCACCTCCTGTGCTGGTGACACACACACACCCGGGCTGACGATCTTAACTGAGGTATTAGTTAAATAGTATTAGTATTATGAATACTAGTATCAACTTTTACTACTTGATCCTTGAGAGTCAACATTGACCACAGAACACAACAGAATCATCAGAACAGAAACCCTTGTTTTAGTGATTATCCAATCTCTTTTATATAATGTTCCATTCATAAATATATCAGAAATGAATGTAATATGAATGAATTTTAAAAAATTTGTAATAAATATGAGATATTTGATACAGAGTAATCAAACCATACACTTTTCTAAGTATCTTATCTCATTAGGTTCATATATTGTGTTGGAAATTCAGATCAATCACCATCCTAACTCATCAGCATCTAATGATCTACAGACCACAAGAGGGCTATAAGGTAGATAGAAACTTAATGAATCCTCTGTATTCTTTCTTTGTCTATTATTTTGCCTACTCTTTATCTAACAGATTGCTAATCTGAGGATATTTCTTATGACTTGTTCCTAAACACTCGGCCTTTCTACTGCTAAGCTGCTGAGTTTTGTCTGTGCACATGATGCAATTCATGTAAATAAATCTCCTTTTTGTTATAATTATGCAATCTTATTCACTAATGCTTGTTCAAGTTAAATTCTAGGAATCCTCATATGCACACATGAAATGCTTCAGTCTCTAACACATTGAGTTAAGCCAAAATATGCTTTGATTTGGCTTGTTATGTGAACCCACCCTGGTGCTCAGGCCAGTTTAATAAAAGCAGAAAATAATTTGAGAGTATTACTGAAAACCATGGAGCAGCATATCTATCTCCCCAAAACTATTCCACCGAAAGTATTCTGAATTTTCAGCTGCCACAATCAGTTAATGATCTGTAAGCTCTAATTATCAGTATATTCAGAAGACATCAGATTATGGAAGAGTGACATAGAGATCAGGGGTGGGTTCTAACTTATCTCACTGCCGGTTCACTTCCTTCCGCGCTGCGTGGGCCAAAATAATCCCAAAAAAAGAGCCGAAAACAAGATGGCGACGCATGAACAGTGCCGGAAACTCGGCTTCTGCGCATGCGCAGACGAAAGAAACCTGAGGAAAAATCCCCCCCCCAAAAAAAAAATTCAAAAAAAATTCCAAAAAAAAAAAAAAAAAGATGGGAGCGCCCATGGACCGGCACCTGCCGAATCGGATCCGTGATGTCACTGTGACATCACTAGCGGGTCGCTACCGGTTCGGGCGAACCGGTCTGAACCGGGAGGAACCCACCTCTGATAGAGGTATAGTAAAAAGAGTTATTTGAACTAATATTTTATTACCCTGAACAGATATTCAAGGTTAGCCTTGGTGATTCAGTGCATATAGTGAATAAACAAAGCTTTTCTTTACTACAGTGCATGTAGTGCATGTAGTGAAGAAAGAATGGAGGTGTTTTGCACACACTTCTAAAATCTATTCAACAAATTGGAATGAGCTGTCAGCTTTTTAAAAGGTATAAGTGGCATTTATTGTATTTGTTGTTTTTTCTTAGTATAGCAATAGCAATAGCACTTAGACTTATATACCGCTTCATAGTGCTTTACAGCCCTCTCTAAGCGGTTCACAGAGTCAGCATATTGCCCCCCAACAATCTGGGTCCTCATTTTACCCACCTCGGAAGGATGGAAGGCTGAGTCAACCTTGAGCCGGTGAGACTTGAACTGCTGAACTGCAGCTAGCAGTCAGCTGAAGTAGCCTGCAGTGCTGCACTCTAACCACTGCGCCACCTCGGCTCATCAGTATAAAGTTAGCATGGGGAAGCTGATATAGATTGGGAACCTTTAGCCTCATGTTTAAACAGCATATAATCTGGCCATCTATTACAATCCAGAATTCTGTGCCACACTATATCATGGTTCATTTAATTATGATTAATTAAACCACAATTACACATGCCAAACAAACCATACCATACAATGATTAGGATTATACTAGAAAAATAGGACTTTGTGTGTAGGGTGTAGAAGCAATGTCTCAGCATGTAACCTGCCTCAGTTAAGCAACATCTGCAGGGATTTTCTCCTCTTGCACAACTCAGTATTCAGTATTAACTTTATGCACTATGTTGGGATAACGTGCTTAATTTTGTTTCAACTCAGTGTGTGACCCATGCACTGTGACTAATAAACTATGTCCTGTGCCTTGAAGCACTCTATGAACCCAATCAACCATGCCTTATTCAATAAACCATGACTAAAAAACATGGTTTCACACATTATGCCACCCAATCTGGAATTTTGATCAGTGATGTTCCCAGCATGGATATGAATAGAAGCCCCCATTGGATCTTTCTATTTGATGAGGGCATCTCAGGATAAAGCTGGCAAGGAAAGGAGGATTTGGGACTACGTTAAGGTGGGTAGATTATTTGGGAACAATTAGACTTTTATTACACAAACAAGTTCCATATCTTTGTATTCTAACATAGTTTGGATTGAATTGTAACATTAGTTGAATCTGAACACTGGAGACTGGGCTCCACCAAATACTGCAAAGAAAAGTTCCAGGTTATTACTAAAATGAAATATATTGGTGTAGAAAGACTTCAATTAACTCATAAACAATTTAGAAACAGAAGTATGCAGTAGAGTTTGATTAAAGGTTTGAACCTTTATATTCATTTGGCAACAAGATACAATGTTTCAGTGTTCCCAAAATCATATTTTAAAAAAAAAATGGAAATGTACATGGTAAGTGTTGTGCAAAAATCCTAATATTTTTACAGTGCAATTTTATACATGTCTACTGCTTTCATATTAAAACCCAGTGAATGGACTAAGATTTGCTTCTAGATATAAGGCTGCAATCTCAGCCAATTAAAACTGTAAATTACATTCTTCGGAATATCTGTTGTGTGTTATATTTTAAGGTTCACATTTTATTCTAGCATCAATTTATTTTACCAGAACAGAAATACTTCACTGTGTTGGTAAATCCATTGACAGACAAATCAAGATTAATATGAATAATGATAAAAAAAATAATTATGGCTAACTGAGCTAAGAACCAAACACTGGCTTTACAATTATTTTCCATTTGTTATGCCAATTTGCTGCATATGAAACCCTGAGACAAAAAAAAAGACCCCTTGGAAAATAAATTACTGTAAGCACATGGAATTTCCATTGTATTATGGAGTAAAAATATTAAGATTGACCACCTTGGAAGGCATGAAATATCTTCTTTGTTATTATGTTCATTATTTGTACTGACTTAGTCCAGTAATATGGGCTTTCATTGGCATTACATGAAATGATGAACAATTCAATGTAGCTTTTATAGAATATCTTATAACATTCATTACTGAATGATTCCAAGTTAAGTAAAATATTGTGTGCATATACTGTATATGGTACAGCACAGAAGAGTAGCTCTAAGAATCCTTTCTCACATCATAAAAAAGGAGAATGAAAATAAATTACTCCCTATTCATTTGTCAAGCCTGCTCTACCCATAAAATTATTGACTACTCCTCTAATAATATATCTTCCAGTCCCTTATACCCTCACTTGAATTCAGTGTGATGGTAGAAAATGGTTAATTCAAAGGATAAGGTTGAAACAATTTTTGAAGTGAGGTTGTATCATCTACATCAGCCACTTTTGTCATCTTAACTAGATTTTGAGATAAGTCATAAAGTTATCTGCCTGAATTACTATGTGTTCTTTCTTAAGATTTTGATATTTCAGGTATGTTGTTGTTTATACATACATACATACATACATACATACATACATACATACATACATACATACATACATACATACATACATATATATATACATATATATATATATACATACATATATATACATACACACACACACACACATACATACACACACACACACCGCGGGGC
>QLTV01002141.1:5268857-5295943 GCA_003457575.1 Thermophis baileyi
CATCATTAACCACTCCAAACCCCTCTAATCCATACAGGAAGCAAACTGACCCCCATCCAATTAGAACACAGCCAAGCCGCCAACCAATCCCAACACACCTCCACCCAATCAGAACACAGCCAAGCCCCCACCCTATCAGTTCAAACCCCACTGGCAGTTAAAAGGAAGAAACAGCTGCAATTCTCACATTGCTCCTAGAAGCATGAGGCTGAAGACACAAGCCTGTTAATCAGCCTGATGATGACGAATGAGACTTCGTCGAAACGTCGCAACGACATCTCCAACTTCATGCGGGAGAAAACCCAAATAACCACAGACCTCTGTGTGTGTGTGTGTGTGTGTGTGTGTGTGTGTGTGTGTGTGTTCCTTCTCTATATTTGCATTTATAAATATTTCTTGGCATGTATTTGAATCAAGAAATGAATGGGAATATTAGATACAGTGAAGAATGGTTCTGAACTACTGAGTTAGCTTTCCTATTCATTTAAATTAAATCTGTATTATGTTTACTTTGTAAGATGCATTATGAAATGCCTAGATCCTGAACTCATCTGTAATAAATAGGTGTATTAGATAGGATCCAATTAAGTTTTTTTTAATAAAAGATTCCATTCTTTACACAGGTTTGGAGAAGTTAGTTGCACATTTTAAATTAGATCTTCAATTGTATATACACTTGTCCTTCCTGTACAACCATTCCAAAATACCAGGCTGCAACCTACAATAGATGAGAAATGAATTACATTATGATGACTGAGTTCATGCATTGTCTTAAACTATGGTTTGTTAACTATGGTTTATTTATTTATTTTATTCATTTAGTTAGGGAATTTATATTACTGTCCACTCACAGTGACTCTAGGCAGCTTACAAAAAGTATTTTTGCTTTTATTGTAGAATAAAATATTTTGTTTGTTTATTGTAGAAAGCATAATAGCTTATTTCAGCTATAGTCCAATGCTAAAATGTAAAGCATGATCACCAGAATCAGCAGTTAGCAGATATTACTCTATCAAAATCCAAACCAACCTTCTAACATTGTAGCTCCTTTTCACTTTGAGCTCTGGCATTCAGATTGCTGAACAAAATCATATTGCTGTTTCTAAAAGGAAATAAGTTCTAACATAAATGTGCATTATTATAGGACATAGAAACAAACCATAACACGAGTACAGAAAACTGGAAATTCCTATTGTTTGGTGCTCCTTATTTAAGGACTGAGTCAGTCTTGACTCCTGCCTTGACTCCAAACTTTTCTTGGCAGTATTTTCAGAAATGAGTTGTTCTTGCCTGCTCCCCAAGACTGAGAGAGAAGCTCTAAGTCACCCATCTGGTTTCATAGCTAAAGTAGGGGTCTAGCCCTGTGCCTTAACCACTATACCAAACTGGCTCTTTTGAGGACTTGATATGAATGTATAAAATTAAAGGTTTATTTCAGTCCAGGACTAATCCCAAGTTTTAGATCATCTTCCTTATGTTTTGTTTCTTGTTGCTAAGCAATCTGCCCCAACACTGAGTTTGCAGATGAAGACACAGAAGCAGTACCTCCAACATTTCATTTCTGCTGCAAGTTTGCATTACATTCTAATACCAGGTGGGCATTGTGTAGCCACTAGAATTTACTGGACCATCATTCTTTACTACTGATACTTTGAGCTCATGTCATTTGACATTCAACAGCTATAAGATTGCTCTTATTTATGAAAGCTGTGGCTTAGTCTTCCTTCCTTCCTTCCTTCCTTCCTTCCTTCCTTCCTTCCTTCCTTCCTTCCTTCCTTCCTTCCTTCCTTCCTTCCTTCCTTCCTTCCTTCATCCTTTCCTTTCCTTTCCTTTCCTTTCCTTTCCTTTCCTTTCCTTTCCTTTCCTTTCCTTTCCTTTCCTTTCCTTTCCTTTCCTTGACATATTGCTAATATTGTTTTTCTCAGGAGGAATAGTCCAGGCAGGTTTGCAATTTGCTAAATCATTTTTCAGGAGACCATAGAAATATGTTAATGATGTGCACATCACATATCTCTGGATTAAGATGAGCTTCATGACAGAGCCAGAGTAGATTAACAAGACCATCTGCTGAAAAGCTTTCCATATTTCTGAACCAAGCAAAAGTTTAATTAGGGTTAATGAGTACATTCCCATGGCATGAACTATTGAGCACTAAAAATGTTCTTCTCCTTGTGGGCTTGCAACATCTGATACCACCTCATTTTGTTCATCTTGGTGAAATGCCTTTTTATTAGAAAATGAAACAAATATTGGCAACGTTAATACTTTTTGCTTTGTGATGGTGAACAAACACAGTTGTTATTTGATGGTGCTTTCCAAATAAATGTGTCTAGAGACTATAAAAGAGACAGAATTAGATGTTTCATGTTCTGGCACCAAGCAAATTTCACAAAATCATACCTCCTTTCTAAAGAAGATTTATCTGGTTTGCTGGTTCTCATTGCCTTTTTTAATGGCTCAGGAAATTATAGCTATTAATTTTTTTTAAGTTTAGAATTTCCCCAAAGCCTTGTTTTTCTCAGTTGTTTTCAGCCATTTCAAATCTTGTTAGTAAATACTCTGAAGTATGTGATACATGGAAATCTGGGGCTGTAGAATCTGAATTTGATTTTTGCACTTCTCTTGAAGTCTCTTTGATGGTGCTATTTTAAAGTGGAAAATGCAATGAAATAATCCTAAAATAAATTTGCCACATTTTAAAAAACAAAGTAAAACTCTCTAATACTCCACAATCTTCCTAAAGGAACCAATAAATCTAACCATGTTTTGTGTTTACTTTGTGTCAGATGTGCCTCCGTTCAAAACCAAAGAAAGAAAACTCCCAACTCCATTGTTTGTAGAGAAAGGTACTTTTACTGGGTAAGAACTGATAGCAACAAGTTGAAAGCAAGCTCTGAGGCTAAAGGCGCAAAAATTATTGAAAGCAAACCGAAATCCCTCCCCCCAATGACCCATTCCCCCAGGATGTCATGTGGGGTGCATCTTCAGGTGGAGCCATCGCATCTGGTATGCTGGGACGGTTGACCTTGAGCTGGCTGTAAACAAGTCCATTCAGCAGTGCAGTAGATGATGAGAACCTCCCTCCCTTCTGCTCCCTAATCAGACATATATGGAGACATCTCCTCCAGCACTGTTTCCCCCCTCCCAAATATCTAAGCCTCCCCCCCCCCCGTTTCTATGGCAGCCGATAGCAAGAAAGCAGCATGGAGGCTGACACTTTGCTTCATTGCTTGGTTCATCATCACTATACAAAAATTGAAAGCCTGCTTCTGTAAGTATTTGTAAAAATGCCCAGCATAGATTTGAAAAGCTGTCATTTGAAGTACAGGTAGTTCTCAAATTACGAATGTAATGGAGCTTGCCCATTCCATTTATAACCCAAGAATTCGTAAAAGTGAATTGTGTAACTTGAACGCAATCACTCCCTCCTTTCACCCACGCATTTGCTAATCGAATGCACGGCTCGTTAAGGGCACATGAGGTATCTCAGGATGGGGAAGGCCATGGGGGGGGCCTAGTGATGGAACAGGCCACCTGCTTCAGAACACCCAAGGCCTCCTCTGACCCACTGAGATACCTCATTCTCCCTCCCCTGGGGTCCCCACAATTGCTCCCCCTCCATCTTGCCATGCCAGATCACTTACCTTGTGAAGATCTGTCTCCTCTCCAGCCTCTCTGTTTCTTTGCCTGCTCCCAGCAAGCGGCGAGAGCAGAGGGAGAGCAGGACGAGCGTGCCAAGGCTTCCTGCCACTTCTGGAGCAGTGGGCAGCCTCAGTGAGTCTCCTTCAAAGGCTTCCGGGGTTGGCATGGAAAAGCGTTTGCATGCCAAGGGAGGTTTGGGGCAGTGAAATCACATTGCTTCAAGCTTCCCGTTGGCATGCAAACACTTTTCATGCACAGACTGGAAACTTCTGGATGCCCTAATCTCATGAGACTTCAGGCAGCCATTCTCTGCAAAAGCAGATGGGTGCCTGAAGTCGCAAGAGATCATGACTCCCAGAAGCTTTCGGCCTCTGGCCGAAAAGTGTTTATGTGCCTATGGGGTGCCACTTCAAATAACCCTATAGGGCTTGAGGAGGTTTTTGCCGAAGAGAACGGTGCCCCTGGAGGGAGCACATATCGTTCTGGGGCTCCATTTTTGCCAGGACAGGCCTTTCCTCAAGGCCTTTCTCAAAGAGAACGGAGACCCTGGAGGGAGTGCACGGAGCAAAAATGGAGCCCCAGAGTGACATGCTCTCCCTCCAGGGCTCCCTTCTCTTCAGCAAAAGCCTTGAGAAAAGGCCTGTTCTGGCAAAAATGGAGCCCCAATGCGATGCACGTGTCCGTCCCTGCCTAAGTTCTCGGCAGCAAAGGCTTTTTGCAAAGATGGCAAAAGGCTTTGCAAATGGAGGGAAAGCTTCAATGTTTCAGATCTTCCCTCCATTTGCAAAGCCTTTTGCTGCAGATCTCGCCCAGGCCTCCATTTGCAGAGAAAAGAGGCCTAAAATACCGTGAGATCACATGAGATCAGTAGCACAAGATCTCATGCTACTGATCTTGCATGATCTTACGGTACTTTAGGCCTCCAGTATCTGCATACACACTGAAGGCCTGAAGTGCCGAAAGAGACCAAGAAAGTGAAGGCTCTCTAGATCTTCGCAAGGTGAGTAACCACAGGCCTAGTGCCTATGGAGACCCGGCATGGGGGGGAGGGGGAATAGGCAGGGCAAATGTTGTAGAGCCTCTGCGGTCATTCATAAGGGCAAACAACTGCCGTGGTGATGCAACATTCATAATTTCAGGACTTGTTCATAAACATGAGGGGGCGTTTATCACGTAACTTCGAAGGTACACTAAGGGAAAGTTTGTAACTCAGGGATTACCTGTATAATAAATAAAATGGCTTCAAGCAACTAGGTAGACCATAGCAACAAATAAATTGAGATTGGAGAATGACTATCGAAGTCAGCTATTTTATAAACACGTTCTACATACTTGCCAATATTCACCTTTACTCTTGTCCATTTTTCACATATCTGTTAAATAAATTTTAAGCACAAACAAGACAATGTTAATAAATGGAATGTTCTTTAAATAACTCTGGAGAAATTATTTGGTTAAATAAAGTGATTGTACAGTGTTTCAAATTCTAAGGTCTGCTGTGGGACCCCGAGGAAAAAAATAAAGTTGCTTTAAGAAGTTGAAGGCAGCAGCTATGTTTGTCCACCCTGAAGCCTATGATTTCATAGGCAGAAGAAATACAGATGAAACAACTTCACCTTTGAATCCAAAGGGCTGCAGAGTCCTATGATGAAGTCAGAGATGAACAGCACAAAAAATATATTGCTAGCTAGATTCTTTGTATTATCTGCAAATATGATAAATAGTATCCCACTGCTTGTCTCAATGAGGCAATTTACACTATTTAAATAATATGACTCTTCCCTGGGAAGAAGGTGACATGGTTCTTGTGGACAAGATATTGTGAATACTCTTCCAGATATGGAACTTTTGGAGGAAGGCTCAGAAAAAATGTGGAGTCACACAGTTCCTTTACTTTAGGAATTAGATCATGCTGGTTTTATAAAGTTTATTTTTTTATTTGAATTAATTAATTCAATGTAATTTAATTTGAACGGTTACATGATATAACATTTTTTGAAATTCAAGTAGCCTTTGAAACAGGTCTATGAAGCCATCCATCTGCATCCTCACTTTAACTCTCATAATTTATATTTTAAAAAGCTAAATTATGCTGGATAGAGTCTTGAATGAGCCTCCATCTAAAATCTCCTTCCAAAGTTTCATATAAAGCTATTAAGGGGTGGTCTTTGTAGATTTGCCTAATAATAGAATTGTTTCATCTCTATTTTACCTACCTGTCAAATGAAAAGCAACACGTTTGGAAAATCAATGTATACAGTACATCTAAAATGTCTCCGTGCTCTGCCGTGTCAGTAATTGAGAAAGAGGAAGAGAAGAATAGTGTTGATAAATTATTTTCTAAATGAGATGATAATGCAACATAGTATAAGCTACCACAGTATAAGTGGTACAGGCTGAGATTTTCTGTTTTCTGTTAGTTTGGGTTCATCTCTTTTTCAAAACTATATTGTGACTATTGTAGGGCATAACTACATTCTTATTCTGTTTCCTTTCTTTAATGTCAGTTTCAGCAACCATAGTCAGAGATGGCACGGGGAACTATAGAAATGGGTCCAAGAGTCATATATGGAATTGTGGCTACCACTTTATGTGTTTTAGTTGCTCACTGAGTAACATTAATATCAGCCCTACAATAGAAATTTAGCTCATATTTAGCTCACAAGGCGATTGGGGATACCAGATCTGAACTGCAGAAATCTAGTGGATTACCATTAGATGTTGACAAAGAGTTAGAATAATTGTTCAATGTCATGAATTGATTGTTCAGATTTTTGCAGCCAAGATCTGGTAGCTCTGAGGTAGATATCTTTTTACTTCATCGTTGGTTGATATCAGTCTTGTAAGGTAGATCAGACTAAGAAATAGGCACTGTGTAGACTTTTATTTATTAGAATATCTATAATAACATAATCTTGAAAGTCTGAATATGCGTCCCTTCCTCCCTGTATCTTGGGTTAGGGTTAGGGATTGTCTGGGACATTTTTACAAAGTACTTTCTTGGCCTATGTCCAAGCTTCATTTATTTGATTGCTGCCTTGGTAACAAATCTTTCTGTCCTTCAAAGCCATCCTCCATATTCACTACAACTAATAAGTAAGATTGATATGTAGCTCTCTATATAAAGATATATTAAAGACAACTGCAGCTCTGAAGACAAGGCTAAATCTAGCAAAACTGAAGTTACAAAATTTCAGAGAAAATACAAATGCACACAAGATCCAGATTCACAATTCATAATATTTCTTACATTAATTAAGTCTGCATAAACTATAAAAATATGGATTTTGTAATATGGACAGTAGCTTTGAACTTATTCTACCTCAAGATATTCAACATTGCTAGATTTTATTATGCCATCAATGAAATCAATCCAAATGTTTTAAAAGTACTATTCAATGTATATTTTAGTTAGATTGTAATACTGACATAATTTTAAAGTTAGGGACAGTAAAGTTTGGCCTCAGTGTTTATCCCTAGAACTTAAAATATTCATCAAGCTATACTGCTGAAAGAGCATTTTAAAGAACTTCCTTCCTTCCTTCCTTCCTTTCTTCCTTCCTTCCTTCCTTCCTTCCTTCCTTCCTTCCTTCCTTCCTTCCTTCCTTCCTTCCTTCCTTCCTTCCTTCCTTCCTTCCTTTTCTACATCAGATTTTCTTTTGTTTAGTGTAAAATTATCAACCATTATCAAGGTTGACTCAGCCTTCCATCCTTCCGAGGTGGGTAAAATGAGGACCCAGATTGTTGGGGGCAATATGCTAACTCTGTGAACCGCTTAGAGAGGGCTGTAAAGCCCTATAAAGCGGTATATAAGTCTAAGTGCTATAGTGCTATTGCTATTATAAATGATGGTAATTCGTGTTGTCAGATTTTCCTGACATATTCCAGGAGTCAGGAGAATCTGAACACAGCACAGTTGTTCCAGTATTTTTGCCTGGAGCAAATTTTCTCCAAGGGTTTAGACTGGTATCTCTGAACTTGCTTGCAGCTACTATCAGTCAACAGCAAGTTCCATGTCAACTGACTTACTTAACTTTGTAGCTTTTCTGGACATCTTGTAATGAAATTCTGTACTGAAATTACTCGCTTATAAAAAATAATCTTATAACTGCATGAAAATCAGAGTTTTCTACAGAAGTAGAAAACTATAACATTTATACTGCTAATGTTCTGTTTATTTGTTTTGGAAAGAACCAGGCACCTTCCAGCCAAGGATGTCTGCAGAGGAAGAGTGCTTGAAAAAATCTAAGATGACAGCTACAACTATGCAATTGAACTGAAACTCTGCCCCTTCTATTTTCTGTTGTATGGGCCTGGGCTTTGATTGTACTGTTGCACCCAGCATCTTGGCATGTTTTATCTCTCTAGGTGCCCCTATATCCAGCCTCTGTATATCATATGATCCCAGTATTTAATTGATCTGAAGGCCAGTAATACAGTATTATAATAATTAGTGGCAAATATATAAATTACATTGGGACGTGGTGGCTCAGTGGCTAAGATGCGCTCCGTGCGCCTTTGGCATTTAGTCATGCCGGCCACATGACCACGGAGATGTCTTCGGACAGCTCTGGCTCTTCGGCTTAGAAATGGAGATGAGCACTGCCCCTAGACCCGGAAACAACTAGCACGTATGTGTGGGGGAACCTTTACCTTATATAAATTAAAGGTAAATGTAAAGGTTCCCCTCGCACATTTGTGCTAGTCATTCCTGACTCTAGGGGGCGGTGCTCATCTCCGTTTCAAAGAAATTATATAAATTACAGTGGCACAATTTTAATATTTTTATGTTATTAGAAGATATACTGGAAAAATTTCAGCTAAAATGCAAAATTACAGTTACATACTGTATATATGGGTCTGGTGATGCTAATCTATCAAAATAAATCTGTTCATGTTGAATATGCACCTAGATTTGTGGGGTTCTTTGATACAATCAATCTTGATTATATATTCTTTTAAAACATGTATTGTTAGTATCAGTGTTAACAAGATTATATTTCTGTAACTTGGAATAATTGACCCCCAGATAACTCATGACATTTCAAATTCTTACCCCAAATAACTTTTGAATATATTATTTCTCCTTCCCTGCCTCAGCCCTTTTTCTCTGAGTAGAACATAATAAGCTGCATTTCATCACACGAAATCTACCCCTAGTTCATAAAACACGTTAACAATGTTAATGTGTTGGTTTTGGTTTAGTGTGTTACATCAGTTTAGCACAGTGGTCCCCAACCTTCATGGCAGTAGGGACCAGTTTCATGGAAGACAATTTTTCCACAGACCAGAGGGGAGTGGATGGTTTTGCATGCAACCTAGATCTTGCACATGTGCAGATGAAGCTTGGCTAGCTTGCCCATCACTTACACAGCCCAGTTTCTAACAGGTCATGGACCGGTACCGATCTGCGGCTCACATGGGTGATTTATGCAATAAATTATGGTTAAGCTATGCATTGATATGTAATACAAACCAGGATGGACTTTGATGAAGCAAGATTGAAAGAATATTGATGATTTTGAAATTTGGTGTTGGAGAAAACTCCTAAGAATGCCAGACAACCAAGAAAACAAAGAAATATTTCATCAAACAAATCAACCAACAGTTCTTACTCAAGGCACAAATGACCAGGCTCAAATTATCCTACTTTGGACATATTATGTGAAGAACTAGTTCTCTGAATAAGGCTCTAGCATTGGGAAAGATGGAAGTAAGGAGAAAAGGATGATCAAAAGCAAGGTGGACTCAGTTATAAGGGTATGAGTTCATTATTGGAAGAAAGGATGAAGGATCCATGTTGAGGACAGATTATCCTGGGGAAAATCTATCTGGCCACTAAGAGTGAACAGTGACCTGATGTTATATAATCAATCAATTAATAAATCAACAAACTGAAGAGAAGTGCTTTGATCATTTTGTAAAGCTTCCTTATCATTTCAAGCTCTCTGACCAACTGCAGTAATATTGTGAATATGATATTTTCCCATGCCAATCAAATTGTACATCAATAGTATGGTAGTCCAAATGCAGACTTGTGTTAGTTTTATTTGGTCCTCACTGCTAGTTCAAATTGAGGATTGCCTGCCTTTAAGGGTGAGGGGACAATTGCAAATCTGTTAATAATTTTGTGCATTTTATAATAATTTTCTTAGTTTGGGAGGATGATAATTTATGGTGTAGTTGTATCAAGCCAATTTCAGTCTAATCAACCTAGATTTGTCTTCAATGCCAAGAGTAACTGAACAGTTGTAAAAAATATGCAGGAAAAACAACAACAGCTGTGAAGTCAAAAACAGCATCCTTTATTTCTGATATATTTTGAGATAAACTCCTCTCAAAGGAAGTTACCTTTACAATTAATTCAATGCCTACTTAAGACCCACTTCAAAAGTAATGGCTGAAATGCCACTACAGACTACAAACTATCATCTCTCTACTGTCCCCAGAACAGCTAGTTCAGGAAATGATTTTGGAAATAGGAATAGAAATCTGCAACACCAAGGATTTTCCCCATAGTTACCGCAAATAAACCTTTGCAATCACTAAATCCAACTCTTTGCTTAATACAGCTATTACATGTCTCACTTATGGCTATTCAGACTCTGCTTAAATGTAAGCACCTTTATCAGAGAAGAATACAGGTAGTCCTCGACTTACAACAGTTCAATTAGTGACCATTCAAAGTTACAACGGCACTGAAATATGTGACTTATGACTGTTTTTCACAGTTACGACCTTTGCAACATCCCCATGATCATGTGATCAAAATTCAGATGCTTGGCAACTGGTTCATACTTATGACCATTGCTGTTTCCCAAGGTCATATGATCACCTTTTGCAACCTCACAAGCAAAGTCAATGGGGAAGCCAGGTTCACTTAACAACCGGGATACTAACTCATCATCTGCACTGATTCAATTAACAACTGTGGCAAGAAAAGTCGTAAAAGAGCCGAGGTGGTACAGTGGTTAGAGTGCAGTACTGCAGGCTACTTCAGCTGACTGCTAGCTGCAGTTCGGCAGTTCAAATCTCACCGGCTCAAGGTTGACTCAGCCTTCCATCCTTCCGAGGTGGGTAAAATGAGGACCCAGATTGTTGGGGGCAATAGGCTGACTCTGTGAACCGCTTAGAGAGGACTGTAAAGCACTGTAAAGCCGAGATCTTCCCCCCGAGATCCGTACTACCCCCACCTTACTGGCCTTCCGTAAAGCCATTAAGACCTGGCTTTTCCGGTAGGCTTGGGGCCAATAGTTGTTCTGATTGGCCCATGCATGGTTGTGTGAATGTTTTACTTTCCACGCCCACCAAGCCACACCACGCCCACCAAGCCACGCCCACAGAACCAGTAGTAAAAAAAAATTAGATTTCACCACTGCTTCTGAGGTTGGTAAAATGTGGACCCAGATTGTTGGGGGGCAATATGCTGACTCTATAAAACGCTTAGAGAGGGCTGTATAATAATAATAAGCGGTATATAAGTCTAAGTGCTATTGCTAAAATGGGCAAAACTCACTTAACAAATGTCTCACTTAACAGCAGAACTTTTGGGCTCAATTGTGGTCATAAGTTGAGGACTACCTGTCATGGGTTCATATTTAAATAAATTTCTAGGAAATCCTTTTTTGTGTTTCTTATTATAGATATACGTGACTCCATTTCTTGGGGCACTTATCATAATTGCATTAATGTTTCTTCAGTCCTATTTTGAGAGTATTATTGAGCAACAGATGGACTTTGTCATCACTGATTAGTGCTAAGAATCACTATCATTTTACTTTCCCTTCAATCTTCCAGGACACCTGATAATACCACTACTTTGGATCATTATGGGAGATATAAAATGTGACTATACCCATCTACCATAGAGGCACAGAGCCCTGACTACACCAGTGAACTTTGCCAGGAGAAATAATGCTTCAAGACACATTGTGTATAATAAATGTATGTGACAATCCAGGCCAAAGAGTTTAATAATTTTCCAATTAATTGGCAGGTTTGCACAAACAGAAAGAAGTCCAGTTTGGAAGGATGATTATTAAAAGGATCTGAAGTGACCGATATATTGAATCCCTCCCTTTCTGTGTGCTTTTAAAAAGCGATGTTTTTTGACACTAGTACTTTCAGACTACTTTCCAGTTCTGAAGAAAACAAGGAAACTGAAAATTACTTTGTATTGATTCATTTGGCCTATCAAGCCATTTGTCTCAGGTCTTTGAGACAAATGTTTTGAGACAATTTGTCTTGAGACAAATGTTGACAATTAGGGCTATGTAAATCTTTGAAGGAGTATTTTACTTCAAGTAAAAGCACTAATTCAGAAGCTTCTGCAACTAACAGTAGGATATTGAGCAGCTGAGATAATTACTTCGTTAGTTTTGTGAAAAAACTAACAGTCTCCTCCATGGCATGGCCACTGAACCAAATCTGAGTCATTTCACATGGGTGTGTTGTCTCTCTTGACATACCTGGTCAAAGGCAGAGGTTTTTCAGCCACACCTGGAAATACCAGGGATAGAAACAACATATTTCTACATATAATAATGGGCTGCAGAACATTTAAAGTTAATGAATTATTACAGATTACAGATTAACAGAGTTGGAAGGGACCTTGCAGGTCATCTAGTCCAACCCCCTGCCCAAGCAGGAGACCCTACATCTGCCTCTACCTAGGATCGAACTCACAACCTCCTGATTGTGAGGCAAGAGCTCCACCTCTAGGCCACAGCAGCTGTGTATATTGATCCATATAAGTTAGTATAATGTATTAGCCATGCTGGGGGTGCTTCAGGTTGGGAAAAACTGGTCTTTGGTACCCTGTAGCAGCTCTCCCAAATTTTATACAGGAGTCTTTTCCAGCTCTTTTTCATGATTCATCATTACTATCTTTCCTAACTCAAAACTATATAACTGAATAATTCATTTCTCTCATATGCCTTTGTCTTCAGCAATGATATTCCAGTTTTAGTTGCCTCCCAACTAATTGCCTAGTCCCGTGATGGCAAACCTATGGCACACATGCCACAGGTGGCACACGGAGCCATATCTGAGGGCACGCAAGGCATTGCCCTATGTCAGCTCCAGTGTGCATGCGCGCGCTGGCCAGCTGATTTTCGGCCTTGGGAAAGGCCGTTTTCGCCCTCCCCAGGCTTCAGGAGGCTTCCCTGAAGCCTCTGGAGTGCGAAAAATGGCCCAACGGGCAAACCAGAAGTTCGGAAAAATGGACTTCCGGTTTGCCCATTGGGCTGTTTTTCGCACTCTGGAGGCTTCAGGGAAGCCTGAAGGTGAAAAACGGTCCATCGGGGGGCGCATGCGCGGGGATGTATGCATGTGCAGTGTGGCGTGCATGGGGGGGTTGTGTGCTGGCACACGCGCATGCTAGTGTGCACGCGCACTCCCATTTTTGGTACCCAAGAAGAAAAAGGTTCGCCATCACTGGCCTAGTCTGTACTTTTATCACATCGTATCTAGAATTACATCTATGCTGCTTGGGTCAGAGTGATCATATTTTGCTCAGTATTTAAGAATGCCTTTAAAGAATAGAACAACATTACTAACCATGGAATATTGCCTTCAGTTAGAATTCTTTAAAAGATTTCACTAAATATAAGTAAATGCATTGGAATTATGTAAATTCCAGTTTTTTAGGGAGAGTCTTGCACAATGCTTATTGCACAGCGTGGATTGAACCGACTCTGAAATAATAAAGTATGAATACATTTTTCATAGAGTGCTTTTCTCCCTTCATGGCTTCATGTGGTGTCATGTTGCAAAACAAGAGAACATGCTGTGACCCAGCATGAGAGACAAGAAGATAATGCACCATAAATGAGAAATAAAACTGCTTCAAAATGTGCTATGTTCATATAGATAGTTTATATCTACTGTGACAATGCTGCCATTGATCTTCCACCCCAGTTATTTTGGAGAACTGCAAAACTGTTTTTCCTAGCTTTTTCTGTTCCTTTTCCTTACGCCGCCATTTCTCAAAATGTCTTGCTTTAATTTCTCTGACATAGAAGTAAATGGTTTTCTCATCACATTAACTGTATTAATAATAACAGCAGAGCTTGGCTATTGTCAGATTGGCCTCAACTACTCCCTAGGAAAGAAGCACACTTGACTCCAGAGATTTCAGAGAAAAGGTAATTTTACTAGAGATGCTGAGTGCAACGTGGATGAGGCAAGCTCTGAAGAAAAACTGCACAAAAATCATATATTGAAAGCAATCCCCAATGTCCCAAACCTTCCCCCTGGGAGAGCAGTCCAATCAGATCTCGCTCCGATGATTTTGGAACTTGGTGCCTCAGGCGCCTTTCCCAGGACTGGTGTCCTTGAAACTCAGCAGATCGCTCAGTTTGGCACCTCTGGTTCCTGTTAGTGTCCATACTCCCCAATTTCCCATAGCATTCTTTCACACCTCCAGCAGGCTTCCCTTCCCATTCCCCCTGGTTATGGCAGTTGCTAACAAACTTAAAGAAAGTGAAGCAGCTGACATTGGGGGGGGGGCTTTGCAAAGGCATTAAAAGAGAAAAGAGAAGAGAATTTTAAGTATTCAATTGAGATCTGATATTTTGGGTTTCAGCTTGGACGTGGCATCTGTCAACCCATTCGGATTGGGGAGCAGGGAAATGTTTCCATGCAATCAAGTACTGGATCCTGCCATTGTGTTTTCAAGAGTCCAAAATTTCTTTCACCTCAAAGTGTTGTTCCCCTTCTATGAAAATAGGAAGGGGTGATGTGCAAGGAGGTGGCCAAAGGGAAAAGGTTACTTCTGGTTTCAGCAGGCCACAATGAAATACAGGGTGAATTCTTTTCAGATTTTTGGGCAATTCCAGTTGTACCATGACTGAGTTGATAATTTTGTTAATTGGGAAGGAACCAATGTACTTAGGGCCCAGTTTTTTGGATTGTTGGGTACATTGTGTGTATTTTATAGAGAGGTATACTCTGTCTCCCATTTTAAATTCCTTTGTTTTGGCGCATTTTTTTATCAGCCTGCCATTTGTAGGCTTCTTGCTCTTCCTCAAGCACTTTGCATGCTACTGCCCATGAATTTTGTAGTTGTTGAATCCATTCTTGTAATAAGGGCTTCTGGGGTTTGTCCAATGGTAGTTCTGGGATTGTTACCAAGTCCTGACTTGAAGCTACCTTGAAGGGTAGCTATTCAGTGCTGCTATGCAATGAATTATTATATGCCACTTCTGCAAATGGTAAAAGATCAGTCCAATTATCTTGTTGATAATTAACATAGCATCTGAGGTACTGTTCCAGTACTGAGTTGGCTCATTTGCAACCTCCATTCATTTGGAGTGGGTGGGTGGGAGGAGCTTAAGCCTTGGGCAGTCCCCATGAGTTTCAAAAATTTATGCCAAAAACTCGAGGTGAATTGCACCCCCCTGTCCAAGATAATTTGATCAGGAAGTCTGTAAATATGCTGCACAGCCAAGGTATGGGATGATGGGATCTTTGAACAAGGGATAAAGTGGATTTGTTTTGAGAACAAATCAGTAACCACCCAAATTACGATGTTCCCAATGCTCTCAGGCAGTTCCACTATAAAGTCCATAGAGATCTCTTTCCAAGGGACATGGGGATTTGCCACTGGTTGCATTAGTCCCATGGGTTTCCCTCAGGGGTGGGTTCTGGTTTTCGTCGCTGCTGGTTTGCTCAGTGGTGTGGCGCGCAGGCGCGTGGGCACTTTGCGGGTGCTTTGCGGGCGCTTTGTGGGCACTTTGTGGGCGCTTTGCGCATGCACAGTGCTAAAACAAAGCTTCTGCGCATGCACAGAAGCGAAAAACAAGATGGCAGCACCTATGGTGCCGCCAAAAGAACCAGCTCGGGAGCGTGGCCATGCTGCCGTTACTGCCAGTTCAGAGAACCAGTCCCTATTTTTACTACCGGTTCTATAGTACCAGTCCGAACCGGCAGGAACCCACCTCTGGTTTCCCTAGTCATGTTTTAGCCAATGCACACCCTGGGCAACTGGTTACATAGCTTTCAATGTCCTTTTTAAGAGACGACCACCAGAATTGTTGTTTGACCAGGTGTAGGGTCTTTATAAAACTGAAATGCCCCGTGGCTTTTGAATTGTGGCAAGTTTATAAAACCAACTCCTGAAGTGGGACAGAGACATACAATTTTGCCCCTGCCCAGGGCACTCCATCCCAGAAAGTGCATTGTTCTTTAAGGGCCACTAGCCATTTGTCATCTTTTAAAGTGGTCTTCAGTTTATCTAGCACTTCACAGGGAATGTTTGGTTTGACTTTTTCCCGGCCCTGATGGTTACTGCCACTGCTAATTGGTTAGAGGGGATGACTGGTTGGATGATTTCAGGTGTAGCACTGTTGTATTGTGGCAGTCAGGATAGGGCATCTGCTAGGACGTTTTTCCCCCTGGGATGTAGTTGAAATGATTGAAGTTGAAATGATTGAAATACTGTGCTCAATGAGCTTGCTTGGAGGATAGCTTCCGTGGGGTTTTTAAGGCTTTTAGGTTCTTGTGATCTGTCCACACTTCAAATGGGTATTTAGACCCTTCCAGGAAGTGTCATCAAGTTAGCAATGCCCATCGAATTGCATAGGCATCCTTTTCCCAGATTGCCCACCTCTGTTCTCTGTCCGTTACTTTTTTATAGGTTTAGGCACAGGGCTGAAGGGTTCCCTTGGGGTTTTCTTGTAGCAGTACAGCCCCTATAGCCACATCACTAGCAACTGCCTGGCACAGAGGCACAGGTTTGGCTACAAACAGCCGTTTGAGTTTTTCAACTGCTCCTTGGCATTCCATAGTCCACTTTAAGGGTTGGGTTTTCCCTACCCCTTTGTTTTCAGAAGGTTTGTAATGGGAAGAGCAGTTTGGCCAAAAGTGGGAATAAATTGCTGGTAAAAGGTAGCAACCCCCCCCCAAAAAAAATTGAATTGCTTCCTTGTGCAAGGGGGACTACCCTGACTTTTCCTGGGTTCATTTCCAGCCTGTCCTGTGAGATTCAGTATCCCAAGTATTCAATTTTGTCTTTATGGAACTCACATTTAGAAAGCACACTTTGAACAACCCTTGACTCCATAGGTTTCAGAGAAAAGGTACTTTTACTAGAGATGCTGAGTGCAGCATGGATGAGGCAAGCTCTGAAGAAAAACCACATGAAAATCATATATTGAAAGTGTTGTATATTAAGACTGTAATAAGTTTACTGTCAGGTCCTCCATTCTGGCAGGAGAATGGAGAGCCCTGATTGGTTGGTTTCACTGACAGCTCGGTATATAAAGCCGGCTGTCAGAATACAGAGTTGCTGGAGTCTGGAGACACTCATAATAAAGAGCTGTTCTACCAAGCCTGTCTCAAGCGTCTTCTGTGCCAGGATCCAACACTGGCGACGAAGGTGGGATCACAGAAGAGCTGAAGACACCGAAGACCCAGCCTGGTGGCGAACGATTGGCGGCCATTTTTCGGCGGTAAATTCGAACCACAAGTGGCGCCAGAATGTCAGCGTTCCACCCGCCGACTCCTTTTGACTCCACCAAGGAGAATTGGGGGTCCTACATGACCCGCTTTCGCTGCTTACTAGAGGCCAAGGACCTCACCGGCCTATTGGACAATAGGAAGCGAGCGCTGTTCCTCAGCCATTGCGGCCATGAGGTTTTTGATACAGCTGAATCACTAGCAGAGCCAACCCCAGTCGAGACAATCCCGTGGCCAACGCTGCAGAACTTGCTCCAAACGCATTATGCCCCGGTACCCTCCAAGGTGGTCCGGAGGCATGAATTTCCAACAGGATGGGGAGTCCATTAATCAGTATATGGCAGCGCTTCATAAGGCTGCCACACACTGTGAGTTCCGGGATCTCGACGATATACTCCTGGACCAACTGATCTGCAGGGTCCAGGACCTGAGGTTGCAACGGCGACTGCTGGCCAAGGCGAACCTAACCCTACAGATGGCCCTAGACGAGGCCCGGGCTACCGAAGCGTTGAATAAGGGAGCTGACACCCTACGCTCCTCAAGTGCCACCAAAGCCATCCGCTCCAGTGCACGAAAACAGGTGCCTTGATGAACCGTCCGAGGAGAGTGAAGAGGAGGAGATTTTCCGGATGGAGCGGCGCCACAGCACGGAGCAACCAAAACATCAGCCATGCTCCAGTTGTGGCGGGCAACACCAGCGAGCCTCCTGTAAATACAGGGACGCTGTCTGCTGCCGTTGTGGCCGAACCGGGCATCTCGCCAGGGTCTGCCGGGCCAGCCAACCATCGGGAAGTCAAGCCCCTACCGACTACAAGAGGGCCAACGCACGACAAGCGCCCAAGTCGACTTGGCAGCCTAAACGTCGGCCAGACGGGAACCGCCACCCTGAGGCCAATCAAACCCGGGTCGGACAGGCGAGCACCCCACTTCGCAAAAAGATCCATGTCACTGTAAGGATCGAGAGCTGCCCCTGCGATATGGAAATCGATACCAGATCCTCCATATCCATCATCTCTTGGGCTGTCATCAAGAAGGCCATTCCAGCACTCCGTCAGAAGCACCTGAAGAACGAAGCCTTGAGGATCAACGTCTACCAGGGCAACCGAATTCCAGTGCTCGGCTGGCAGAACTTCCAGGTGCAATTCTGCAAGTTCAGCGGCGACCTGCCCATCACGGTGGTTCGAGGGGACCTGCCCACGTTACTTGGCTTAGACTGGTTCGACGCCTTAGGACTTGGGGTGACCGGAATCAGCATGGTGTCCGGCAGCTGCGCAGACGACCTGCTCCGCGAGTTCAAGGACGTTTTCAACAACCAGCTGGGCAAGTATGTGGGCACGCCTATAGCTTTCAATCTAGACCCCCAGGTGGCCCCCATCAGGCTTAAGCCATGCAGGGTTCCTTTCGCCCTTAACCCCAAGATAGACAGGGAGCTGGACAAATTGATCAGCCAAGGGGTTCTCGAGCCTGTTGATCATGCTCATTGGGAAACCCCGATCGTCACTCCTATCAAGAGTGACGGGTCCGTCCGCATATGCACGGACTATAAATGCACGATAAACAAAGCATTGCAGCAGAGTGCTTACCTCGTGCTGATAGTCCAGCACCTGCTACACACTCTGGGCCCGGGCGCCATTTTCGCCAAGCTGGACCTTGCGCAGGCGTACCAGCAACTGCCGGTAGATGGCGCTACGGCAGAGGCGCAAACCATCATCACGCACCGCGGGGCATTCAAATGCCATCGCCTTCAGTTTGGAGTCAGTGTAGCCCCAGGGATTTTTCAGGGGATCATGGAGCGCCTTTTGCTCAAAATCCCTGGGGTAGTGCCCTACTTTGACGATGTGTTAGTCACGGCCGCCAACGAACAGCAGCTTGTTTCCAGGCTGCGAGAGGTCCTGAGCAGGTTCAGAGCTGCTGGCCTCAAAGTAAAAGGCAGCAAATGCCAAATCGGAGTCCCAGAGGTTGAATTCCTGGGATACCGTATAAATGGCCAGGGAATCCACCCTACGACCAGCAAGGTGAGGGCTATCCGGGAGGCCCCCACGCCGACCAACAAGACTGAACTGCAGGCTTTCTTGGGCCTACTTAACTTTTATAGTATCTTTTTAAAGGACAAAGCCACAGTGGCTGAGCCTTTGCACAGGCTCCTGGCTAAGAAAGCCGCCTGGGTGTGGGGGCATAAGGAGGCCGCCACTTTCGCGGCTGTCAAACGCCTCCTGTCTGAAGACAGCTTCCTCATTCAATTCAATGAGACTCTGCCGGTTGTGCTTGTATGCGACGCCTCTCCTTTCGGGGTCGGGGCTGTGCGCAGCCACCGTCTGCCCGATGGGAGGGAGGCTCCGGTCGCATACTTTTCACGGACGCTTTCCAGTGCCGAGCGCAACTACAGCCAGTTGGACCGTGAAGCCTTGGCTGCGGTCGCTGGCATTAAACATTTCCACAAGTACCTGTTCGGCAGAGACTTTGAGCTGGTCACTGACCACAAGCCCTTGTTAGGGCTTATTGCGGGGGATCGCCCCACGCCCGCCTACCTGTCACCGCGTTTCACCAGATGGACAATTTTTCTATTGGCTTACTCCTACCACCTCACCCATCGGCCTGGGTGGACTCTTGGACATGCTGATGCCCTCAGCCGTTGCCCCTTGCCGGACCTCGTGGACGACCCCACTCAGGGCGTCCCGGTCCTTCTGATTGACTGTCTGGACTCGGGCCTTGTCACCTCAGCTGAGGTGGCTGCCCACTCTGCCAAGGACCCGGTTTTCCGGAAACTGAACTGGGTGTGGAGGGGGTGGCCACAAGGGCCAGTTAGCCCGGAGTTCAGACCCTATGTCAGCAGACAACACGAAATCTCGGCGCAAGGGGAGGGTTTGTTATGGGGGGATAGAGTCCTCGCGCCTCTGTCGCTTTGAGAGGCAATTCTAAGGGCATTGCATGAAGGGCACCCCGGGGTGGTTAGGATGAAGGCTCTGGCCCGGAGCTATGTCTGGTGGCCGAAAATGGATGAGCAGATCGAGAAATGGGTAGCGGGTTGCACCCCCTGTCAGGAATTGAGGGCCGCCCCACCAAAAGCCCCGGCGCAGGAGTGGGACAAGCCCCGAGCCCCCTGGTCCCAGGTTCACATCGACTACGCATGCCCCTTCCATGGGCAAACCTTCCTGGTAGTCATTGACGCCTACTCAAAGTGGCTGGAAATTGTGCTAATGGGATCCACCACTGCAGAAGCCACAATCAGGGCACTCCGGAGACTGTTCGCAACACACGGCCTACCTGATGTGTTGGTCTCCGATAACGGGCCACAATTCATGGCCACGCAATTTGAAGGGTTCTTGGCGGAACTTGGGGTCCGCCACGCCCTTGTCGCCCCATTCTATCCATCGAGTAATGGTCAGGCGGAACGCATGGTGCGAGCAGCCAAAGAGGCACTAGGCCGGCTTGGCCCAGGGGACTGGCAAGCCCGGGTGGACAACTTCTTGCTAGCCCAGCATATCACCCCAAGTACGACCACAGGGAGAAGCCCGGCCGAGCTTTTAATGGGCCAGCGGCTTCGGTCAAAACTTGACAGGTTGCACCCAAGCTACTCCCAGCAGGAACTGGAGCTAGCCAATAATAAAACTAGGACCTTCAAAATCGGGGACCTAGTCTTCACTAAAAACTTTGCGGAAGGTGCACAATGGGTGCCAGGGGAAATTACAGGAATCACAGGTCCCAGGTCTTACATAGTCGCAGTTCCTTATGGAAGAAAATGGTGGCACCATATCGACCAACTGCACAGCCGCCAACTTCCCAATGCCGACTATAAAGACTATAAAAACAATTCCTATTCCTTCCCCACAGCTGAAGACGACCCGAGAGAGGTGGAGTACTTATCTGGGGAACCGGAGATCCAGCGCTGTCCCAGTCCTGAACCGGTTCTGGGTAATTCAGAGGCCACGCCCAAAAGCTTCTCAGAGCTTCCACAGGCGGAGCTAGAGAGGGAATGAAACCCATCCTCTCTGCTCGATGCCAGCTCCCCGAATGAGCTGCGCAGGTCCACTAGGACCTCAAAACGCCCCTCCTACTTACGTGACTACATATGCTAATGGTTGGACCAAACCAAGAGGGGAGGGGTGTTGTATATTAAGACTGTAATAAGTTTACTGTCAGGTCCTCCATTCTGGCGGGAGAATGGAGAGCCCTGATTGGTTGGTTTCACTGACAGCTCGGTATATAAAACCGGCTGTCAGAATACAGAGTTGCTGGAGTCTGGAGACACTCATAATAAAGAGCTGTTCTACCAAGCCTGTCTCAAGCGTCTTCTGTGCCAGGATCCAACAGAAAGCAATCCCCGATGTCCAAAACCCTCCCCACTGGGAGAGCAGTACAATCAGGTCTCATTCCGATGTTTTGGGAACTTGGTGCCTCAGGCACCAGTGTAAATTCCTTTCCCAGGACTCCTGTCCTTGAAGATCGGCAGATGGCTCAGTTTGACACCTTTGGTTTCTGTTAGTGTCCATACTCCCCAATTTCCCATAACATTATTTCACACCTCCAGTAGGCCCCTCTCCCCCAGTTATGGCAGTTGCTAGCGAGCTTCAAAGAAAGGGAAGATGAGCAGCTGACATTAACATACAAGCAACCCAGAAAAAAATCTCATTAGCAATATAGCATTTTGCATATTTATTTGTCAGGAAAAATATGTAGAATTTCATAATAATTGCCATTCAAAATGATAAAATGACAAAGTATGATTATGGTATATGAACCATCCTATTTTACTAGATGATAGCAACAGTTTCCTCCAACTCTTTTTTTGAATAACTATTAGTTGGGATCCTTGTACTTTCTTAGAAATTCTTTTCTAAAGATTTATTATATGTTCATAGGATCATTCACTTCTTTTATTAATTATGAATTGGTTCAATTAGTCTCCAAATTCCACCTTTTTAGTTCAATAGAATGACCTGTTAAGGATGACCTGTTTAGCTCTAGCTTGGGTTGTATGCTAAAGCACCTGCTCCAATATAAATGATCAATTTGCTTTGTTCCTTGGAACAAACCCTAGTCCTATTCAAAAGAAAATAACCACTGATATGATTCAAAGGATTAAAAAAATAGTCCTCAGCCCGTAAAACAGACTCAACCATTCAAAAATTCAAAAATCAAACCAATTTACCATACAAAAATTCACTTTACAGTATGCTCAAATACATACATATGATTACATGTGATCAAAAAAATCTCTAAGGATTCATAGAAGCACCGGCTCTCTTTTATGAATACCAAGCATATATCCACTAACTGTGATTAAGGCAATTGCTTCAAGGGGCTTCATAAAAGCATCAGTGTGCATAGGCCAAACAGATTTCCTTTCTGTTGGAGTTAACCTACGAGTATACTGTATGTCACCAGTGTGTATGTTGCTTCTGTATGGGCTAAAGCAGAGGTCTTCACACTACGGCCCGCGGGCCGCTGACACAATGTATCTGGCCTGCACAGTGGTGGGATTTTTTTCTGGGATTTTTTTCTTCTGCGCATGCGCAGAAGCCGAGTTTCCAGCACTGCGCATACATCGCCATCTTGTTTTCGGCTTTTTTTTATTTTTTTGAATTTTTTCAGATTTTTTGGCACTGCGCATGCGCATGCGCGTGCGCAAAGCGCGCCCACACGGTGCGGGAGGAAGCGAACCAGCAGCGAGGTTAGTTAGAACCCACTCCTGGGAGGGGGCAGAGGAATCAAGCCCAGAGGAGAAGCACCCCTTTTCCTTCTTGTCTGTTCTGGCACTGAGCAGCAGTGGGGGGAGAGCAAAAGGAGCCTGTGCTGGTTGGGGGACTTGGCCGGGGAACAGTCCCAAGTATGTGGGAGGTTGCTGCTGAGGGGTGCCTGTTTCCAGGTTCTGGAGTAGACATAAACCTGCTCCTTTGCCTCTCTAAGAATGCCCAGCTCTTGGGCTGAGTCCCTTGCCTCACACCCACCCAAAACAAAGAGAGGCAATGCCTTCCCTGGTTTGTTCTATTTGTTGATTGTAAGCTCCTTGGGGATGAGAAGAATTGCTGCAAAACTGAGTTTCCTGAAGTGGACCACTAGACTCCTAAACAACTTAAAAAATGATCTAGTAAAAAGAAAAGTCAATCAAAAGAGCAACATGCAAACAAAAGCTCCCCCAGGAGCAAAATAAATTAAAGTTTAATTTGTGTGTATTGTTTAATAATGGACTGTTAAATTGGCCACGCCCACCTAGTCACATGATGTAGCCATGCCCACCCAGTCATGTGACCACCTAGCCACGCCCACCCAGCTGGTCTGGCCCCCCCAACAGTCTGAGGAACCATGAATTGGCCCCCTGTTTAAAAAGTTTGAGGACCCCTGGGCTAAAGCATAGGTGAGCATAAATCCATTGAGATTTAAAATCTGTATGCTATTTTTGTTTTGTTTCCTAATTGGGACAAGCTAGCTATGATGCAACCCTAGCAAGACAGAGTGGTTGTGGGGTTTCCGCCATCCAGAATCAGGAGAAATGACACCTTTGACTTTGGATAGTGTAATCCCCTCCCAGACAAAACTGGTGCTTAATTTGCAGATCCTCCTGAACTCTTGGTTCCTACTAGAAGTGCAGGTAACAGCCATGGTCAGTGGGACCTTTGCTCAAGTCCATCTTGTGTACCATATTGTTTACTTGTTTATGTACTGCCCTTATTATTTTTATAAATATCTCAAGGAGGTGAACATTCCTACTATGTACATTCCCTAATGATGGATTCCTGGCTTGGTAATAATAGCAACCTCCTGTTGGTATTACTGTGGTTGGCTAGAAACTGAATATGAATCAGCAGTGCAAGATGGATCAAACAGGCAAGTACAACATTAGGGTCTAACAGTACTTTTTAAATAATGGGAAATAATGTACTTTTTTCTATTGGTAAGGCTCCAGCTATAGTAGTATGTCCAATCCTAGGCTTCCCATTATAAGGATTAATAAAAACTGATTCAGAGAAGGGCAACAGGATGAAAAGATACTAAAAACTAAGCCTACGCATATAGATGGAATTGGCAAAGTTGAGCATGAGACAATTGAAAAGCTATGGCAGCATTTTAAAATGATGTGATGTTCTTTATATAATTTTATAATGTTCAGTTATAGGAAAGCAAATTTTTACTGTGTAGGAAGTTAGCACCCCCCCCCCTCATAGAAGAATGAAATATTCTAGGAAAGATTAAAGATATTCTATTCTATTCTATTCTATTCTATTCTATTCTATTCTATTCTATTCTATTCTATTCTTTTCAGGAAATATTAAAAGGGCAGAATATTTCCCCTAAAAGGGAGGCAGAAACTCACCCCCCCCCCTTTGTCAATGGTCCATTAAGGCCTCGGCCAGTCTATTCTACATAACAAAGATCTACCTCCTTCAAGCAGAGCCACAGTAGGAATTGCCCAAAGCCCTTTCATTACATCATCACCCAGCAAGAGTCAACCAAGCCTGGGACTCAGGACAGCCTACAGAGTTGCCCCTGCATGGCCCCATGGGAGTCTGACAACCAATCAGAACATAAGCTCAAATTCAAAACCCAACAGAGGGCATAAACCCCAGGGTTTTATGTTTTTTTTGCCCAGGAGCCATGTGATCCTGTCCACCATTAAACCATCTTTCCAATCAGCCACCATGTTTCCAGTGTCTTTCTCTCCACTTGGAACTGAACCCAGATGGACATTTCTTCCAACAATTTGACACCCAAAGATGGGACTCCAAGCTAACCTAACCAATGGACCTGGCCCAGGTAAGCCTCCCTTGCCAGCAGCAGACCCATTGAATCTGTGGGTGAGTTTTCCTGGACCTTGGCCATTTGGAACAAAGGTTTTAAAGGGTTTTTGAGTGTTGAGGGTAGGTCCTCTTCACTGAATGTAATTAATTGTAAACTAAGCAACCATTTGTTGAAGATGATTTAACTAGGATTCTTCTATAAAGTAATGGATTGGATTTGATATACTAAATGATCTGATTAAATCTGGGTAAGATATTCATTTTCATAATTGCTATACGACCTAATATGGATAGTTGCAGTTTCCCCCACCTTTCAAAATCAATTTTTATTTGTTGTACCAAATTCGTATAATTATTATCTTTTATTGAAGAACATCTATTTGTCAAATTAACACCTAAGTATTTAATTTTTTTTACAATTTGTAGTCCCAATTCTTCTTCTAATTTTTCCCCTTGGTTCTGTGTCATATTTTTAGTTAATAGCTTAGTTTTTTGTTTGTTTATCTTAAAGCCCGCTACTTCACCGAATTTTTCTATTTCCCTAATTAATGTTGGTCCTGACTCTTGTGGGTCTTCCAAAAAAAATACTAGGTCGTCAGCAAAGGCCTGAATTTTATACTCCTCTTTTTTAATTTTGGTTCCTTTAATATTTGAGTTCATTCTAATTTTATTCAATAATATCTCCAGCATCAGAATAAAAAGTAGAGGTGACAATGGACATCCCTGCCGGACTCCTTTCATTATCTGAAAAAATCTAGTTGTATCTCCATTTATGATTACCTTGGCCTTCTGGGAAGAATATATGGTTTCTATCATTTGTATAAATTTTTCTCCAAATTCCATTTTCCTAATTTGCTGTTTCATATATTGCCAATTTACATTTCCAAATGCCTTTTGCGCATCCAGAAAGACAAGTGCTATTTGCCTTTCTGGATGCACCTCATAATATTCTAATATATTCAATACAATTCTTGTATTTGTTCTAATTTGCCTCATTGGGAGAAAGCCATTTTGGTCCGAATGTATAATTTTATTTAAAATTCTCTTCAATCTTTCTGCCATGATATTCATAAAAATTTTCTAATCGGCGTTTAACAATGAAATTGGCCTATAATTTTGAATTAGATTTGGATCTGCACCTTCTTTCACTAATATGGTAATATATGCTTCCCTCCACGATTCTGGTATTTTTGCTTTTGACAAGACATAATTGTAAAGTTCTAATAGTAATAATTCTATTGAGTCTCCTATGGTCTTATAGAATTCCCCAGAAAAACCATCTGGCCCTGGGGCTTTATTGTTTTTCTGCTTTTTAATCGCATTTTTTAATTCTGTCAAAGTTATTTCCTCATTTAATATTCGTTTATCATCTTCATCTAGTATTGGCATTGTTTTTCCTTGGATATACTCGTCGATTTTGTCTGTTTCTATTGCTTCTTGTTTATATAAATTTTCAAAGTATTCAATCACTATTTCTTTTATTTTTTCTTCATTGTTTTGCAATTTACCTGTCTTGTCCTGTAATTGGTGTATCCTTCTATTCCCCTTCTCTTTTTTTTATCTTATATGCCAGCCACCTACCCGGTTTATTAGCATTTTCAAAGTATGATTGTTTCATAAATTTAACATTCTTTGCATAGTCCAATTGTTCAATCATATTTAATTCATGTTTAGATGTAAATAATGCCTCTTTTATTTGTTCATCTCCTGGTTTTTCCTGAAATTTACTCTCTAACTGTTTAATTTCATCTAACACTCTGTTATGTTGTTGCCATTTTTCTTTATTTTTCTTTACAGTGTATGATATTGTTATCCCCCTAGTATAGGCTTTTAGAGTATCCCAAAGATTTTGTAAGGTGGTGGGTTGTTTTTTATTTTCTTTTAAAATTAAATCTAATTCTTTTTCTATCATTTTCAAATATTGGTCATCTTATAGTAATTGGGTGTTTAATGTCCATCTCCTATTGTATTTTTTTGTACCTTTCCATGTTATTATTATAGGATTTTGATCTGCCCAGATGTTTGGGGTAATCTCTATTTTTCCTATATGTTTACTTAATTCACCACTTGCCCATACCATATCAATTCTTGAGTGTGATTTGTGTGGATTGGAATAAAAGGTAAACTGCTTTTCTTTCGGGTGTAGCGTTCTCCACATATCTATTAAATTTAGCTCTTCTGTCATTTCAAAAAATGTTTTTGGCAGGATAGTTCTTTTAACTTGTTTCCCTTTGTCACTAATGTGGTCCT
>QLTV01002141.1:5296643-5309763 GCA_003457575.1 Thermophis baileyi
CTTGTGTCATTTTCATTTTATTGTCTAGTTTTTGGATACTTGAATTCAGCTCAATATGGTTTTGTGACATTGTCTCCTGCATTTTTAGCATCGTTTCTTGCATCATAGTGAGTGTTATATTCATATTTTGGATAAGAGATGTACTTCCTGTTTTTTCTACTGTTAGCATTTCATGAGCGTTGACTTGATGGAGAAGGGGTCGCTACTGTGGGGTTAGAGGATGCCTTTTTCCCAGCCCTCAGAGTTGTTGTTGTAATAGTCGACATTTCTTTTATTATTTTGTTTTGTTCCCCTATAATTTTATATATCTGCCCCCAAATCACCATCCAATACCTCCAATAATACAAATATTTCAAGTATTTTCCTTTTATACAGACTTTCTCCTTTTACCTAGAATTCAGATAGCGTATTCTACTGACTATTCACTTAATTTTTCTCTAAGATAATAATATTAACAACGGTAATATAATGCAGTTGATCAATATGTATATATATGTAATAATTAAGTAAAATATCAGATAAGATTAATTTAGTCTCTAACAGTTATTTCCTTATATGTTTTATAAATAGGTACTATTTTATTCACTATTAAATACAAATTAATATATCAATATAGTTATATATACAATAGTCAATTGTTCTTTATGTTTAACTCTCTATGTAACTTAATCTCTAACAAATATTTTTATATATATACTATAGGTTGTCTATTTCATTTACTGTTAAATACAAGGTAATATATCAATATACTTATAGATAATTTAATTAATTTAATTAGAATAGTATAATTAATTGTTCTTTATATTTAATTTACTATATAATCAGGGAGGGGGAACAGTATAGGGTGATATTGAAAAACAGGAGATTAAATAAGAAAAAGAAAGTATTCCACCTCTATGTATTGTCTAATAGGGTTCCAGTAGAGTACAAACAAATATTTCTGCTAAAACATTTATCTATTTATTTAATTTATCTGGTCCCCGATCTCTTTCCCTAGAATATAGAAGTCTTTCAGTAATTGGTTCTTGTTACAGTCTTACTCACGTCGCTGCCTCCAACAGGTTATTTAGTCCTCAGTCACCATTACTCTTTGTAGGTCCTTGGCTCCTCACTCTTTGATTTTTATTTTGAATATATATTCTTTATTTCCACTCAGAGCATTGCCCAAACCATCCAAATCTTCAATATCTTCTCCTAGGCACCAATCTCTGTTCTCTTTCACCCGTTGACATTCAGTTCTTTCTTCTTCCGAACCGATCACTCTCCATACATCCGCTTTCGGCAAATTGGCTCGACTTGACTTAAATTCTAATTTTACAGCTAGGTTTAATGGCAATAGCATTTAGACTTATATACTGCTTCATAGTGTTTTACAGCTCTCTCTAAGCAGTTCATAGAATCAGCATATTGGCCCCAACAATCTGGGTCTCATTTGAGCCGGTCAGGATTGAACTCTTGGCAATGGGCAGCATCAGCCTGCAATACTGCATTCTAATCACTGGACCACCATGTGTTTATTGGAAATATAACTTATCTAAAATACTGTTGCACCTTGGAAACATATAAAATTTTATTTACTGAATTCAGGCTTCCCCTCCCCAGTTTGTTTTAAAAAGGATGCTGTTTTTGTACTTAATTCAAAATGGTCTAGTGCCTAGATTGGAATTGTTACGTACTGGGACTAGAGCATTAAGGCTCCAGTCAGGTCCTCCATTCTGGCGGGAAAATACTTGAAGCCGATTGGCTGGGCAGTCTGACAGCTCCCTATATAAAGGGAAGCTGTCAGACAGAGAGCCGCTGGATTGTATATAGTTGCCTGAATAAAGAGCTGTTATTGTTACTCAACCTGATGTCTGCCTCATCCGTTCACCCTATCTAACTCTGGCGACGAAGGTGGGATAGGAAGGCAGATAACAAAAAGAGCTGACAAACGCAATCCAGCATAGGGGCATCAAGTGGTCTGTAGGAATGGCAAAATGATGACACATGCCCCACCAAGTCACTACAATCCAGCCAGGGAGCACTGGGACTCCTACATGACAAGGTTTGAGTGCTTCATGGAGGCCAAGGACCTCCTCGGCTTATCAGACAACAAGAAAAGAGCTCTATTCCTGAGCTACTGTGGGTCTGAGGTTTTCGAGACTGCCTAGGCACTGGCAGAGCTGACACCGGTCCAGACAGTCACCTGGACCACGCTCCAGACTATGCTGAAGACGCACTACATGTCAAAACCATCTAAATTCGTGCGGTGGCACGAATTTAAGCTACGGAATCAGCGAGAAGGTGAATCTATCAACGAGTACGTTGCCGAGCTTCACAAGGCCGCAGCATACTGCGAATTCCGAGACCTAGACGAGTTGCTGCTGGACAGAATAATCTGCAGGGTGCATGATATCAACCTCCAATGGAGGCTGTTGTTGTAAATGACCCTCACGCTACAGGTCACCCTGGACGAGGCCAGAGCAACGGAAGCGTCCACCAGGTCGATCAAAACACTTCATAAGCAGGGCAGCCCAAAAAGCATGCGAAAAGCTGTCACTGTCCATCGCGAGAGTTCAGAACGAGATCTCTTGCCTGACAGCGTAGAGGAAATTTTCCACCTTAAATTTGAAAGACGAAAAGGGACAAATGAACCAAACGATCGATTCCAGCCTTGCGCTGGATGTGGGGGGAAACACCAGTGTACAAACTGCCAGTTTAGAGATGCGATATGCCAACAATGCGATCGGCGGGGCCACTTGGCCCGGGTCTGCCGCGCCAACCTTCCATCGCCGCAGCAAATGAGAAGGGCAACAAGCAAACCGAGCCACCCAAAGCCACACTGACAAGAAGCGTGGAAACCTCGATGGAAATCAGAGAGGGGGGAATCCACAGAAACATTCCAAACCAAAATATGGCAGTCAAGCACGCTGCTGTGCATCACCATCCTCATCAAGGGGTCACCATGCAGCATGGAGATCAACACCGGGTCATCCCTGACCATCGTCTCCTGGACAACACTAAAGAAGGCCATCCCTGGCATCCAGAGATGACAGCTGAAATACCAAGAATTACGGCTCATTGACTATCAGGGGAACCACATCCCCGTGCTAGGCTGTGGCACCTTCCATGTCAAATTCAAAAACGTTGACGGGCTGCTAACACTCACGGTGGTCAGCGGCTCCCTTCCAAGCCTACTTGGGTTGGAATGGTTTGAAGCCCTAGGCATGGAGGTAACCGGCATCAACGCAATCAATGATGACAGCACCGAGGAACTGCTCCGCGGGTTCGAGGATGTTTTCAGCGGCAGTCTGGGTAGGTACGTGGGGACCCCTATATCGTTCAGCCTTGACCCAAACATCGCACCAATTAGATTAAAGCCCCGGAAGCCCCCTCTCACCCTCCAGCAAAAAATTGACCAAGAATTGGACAAATTAATTGGCCAGGGGATCCTAGAGCCTGTTGACTATGCCCGGTGGGAAACCCCCATTGTGACCCCAGTCAAGTCTCACGGATCAGTCTGCATCTGCGCGGACTATAAGTGCACCCTGAACAAGGCGCTACAACAGAGTGCCTATCTGGTTCCAGTCGTCCAACATCTACTAGTTAGACTTAGCGCAGGCCTACCAGCAGTTACCTGTAGATGGCACCAGAGCTGAGGCCCAAACCATTGTAACACATAGGGGTGCATTCAAGTGCAAGAGACTGCAATTTGGTGTCAGCATAGCCCCTGGGTTATTCCAAAGCGTTATGGAACGACTTTTGGAGGGAATACCGGGAGTAGTCTCTTACTTTGATGACATATTAGTGTCCGCGACAGATAAAAATCAGCTATTCCAAAGACTGCAACTTGTGCTGAGTAGGATTAGAGAGAAGGGCCTCCGCTTAAAAAAAGAGAAGTGCCAAATCGGGGTGCCCATGGTTGAGTTTTTGGAATACATGGTAGACGGCTCTGGGATCCACCCCACAAATTCTAAAATTAAGGCTATCCAGGACGCCCCCACTACCCATAACCAGACCGAGCTGCAGGCATTCCTCGGGCTCCTTAACTTTTACAGCGGTTTTTTTGCAACAGAAGGCGACTGTAGCCGAGCCTTTGCACAGGCTGCTCGGAAAGAAAGCAAGGTGGACTTGGGGCAAAACTGAGGCAGTCGCGTTCACAGTCCTCAGCCATCGCCTGCCTAATGGAACCGAAGCTCCGATTGCATACTATTCCAGGACCCTATCACCCGCAGAACGGAACTATAGCCAGTTGGACAGGGAAGCACTGGCTGCGGTGGCAGGGGTCAAGCGGTTCCACAATTACTTGTATGGTCAGAGGTTTGACCTCATAACTGACCATAAACCATTGCTTGGACTCTTGGCAGGGTCCAAGAGTCCAAGTGTGCATCCCTTTCACCGCGAATGACTTGCTGGGCTATTTTTTTGGCCACCTACAACTATCAACTGATTCATTGCCCTGGAAAGACTCTGGGCCATGCTGATGCCCTCAGCAGATGCCCACTGCCCGAAATCCTGGACAATCCTACCCCCGACATACCAGTACTGCTCACTGACTGCCTGGAATCGGGACCAGTGACATTTAATGAAGTCGCGCGTCACTCGACTAAGGACAGAACCATTGCCCAAGTTCTGCACTGGGTATTGAGGGGATGGCCCAGGGGACCTGTTGGGCCAGAATTTAAACCCTATGTAACTAAACAAAATGAATTGTCTCTATTAAGGGGATGTCTTCTATGGGGGGACCGGGTGATTATTCCAACCAAACTGTGAGTTGCAGTATTAGAGGCTTTACACGTGGGGCATCCAGGGATTGTCCGGATGAAGGCATTGGCCAGAAGTTATGTATGGTGGCCTAACATGGACGGGGAAATCGCAGAATGCATGGCAACCTGCACACCATGCCAGGAATCCCGACCAGCTCCCCCAGAGGCGCCCGTGCACAAATGGGAATGACCCAAAGCACCCTGGTCCAGGGTGCACACTGATTTTGCAGGCCCTACACATGGGCAAACATTCCTCATAGTTGTGGACGCCTTCTCGAAATGGCTAGAGGTAGTCCTCATGACCTCCACAATGGCAGAGGTGGTCATCAAGGCACTATTATTATTATTATTTTTTATTATTATTTATTAAATTTGTATGCCGCTGAACTCCCAAGGGACTCTGGGCGGCTACGACTACGGAGACTTTTTTCCACACACGGCCTGCCTGATGTTTTGGTTTCTGACAATGGGCCCCAATTTACAGCCATCAACTTCGAGATTGGCAAACTTGCATTGATAAATTCCTCCTAGTACAGCACATCACGCCGAGCACTACCACAGGGGGAAGCCCCTCTGAACTCCTAATGGGCCACTGGCTAAGGTCTCCCCTAGATCGACTACACCCAAACTACTCTGCCGAGGCCCCAGTACATTCGACCAGTCAACTTAGGTCATTCAACAAAGGGGATCACGTTTATGCCCACAACTATGCTAGGGGTGCTCTCTGGGTTCCGGCCACAATTGTAGAAATCACGCTCCTATAGACTAGAGCTCGAGGACGGTAAAAGCTGGAGGAGGCATATTGACCAACTCCGAGGCCACCTCAGCCATTCCACTCTTAGGCAACCAGAAATAACTTCTGAACAAAAAAGCCAAATGCCTACCCAAACGGAACGATCACACACTCCCAACACAGAAAGCTCAAGCCCGAAAGAACCGGGAAACTTACCTGGGGATGTAAGTGCCGGGGGCGAGTTCCAAGCAAACCAGTTCCCGGAACTCCAGCCACGCCCCAGGGAAGATTCCAGACACTTCCATTGGTCGAGCTCGGGAGACACAAAGACCCAACCGACCTGACCGCAGCCTCAGCTCCAACTGAGCTGCGCAGGTCTGAAAGAAGCACTAAACACCCCACCTATCTCCCCAGCTCGGGAGACACAAAGACCCAACCGACCTGACCGCAGCCTCAGCTCCAACTGAGCTGCGCAGGTCTGAAAGAAGCACCCCACCCCACCCCACTCACGAGTTGAATCAACCCAACTAAGAGGGGAGGGGTGTTACGTACTGGGACTAGAGTAGTAAGGCTCCAGTCAGGTCCTCCATTCCGGCAGGAAAATACTTGAAGCCGATTGGCTGGGCAATCTGACAGCTCCCTATATAAAGGGAAGCTGTCAGACAGAGAGCCGCTGGATTGTATATAGTTGCCTGAATAAAGAGCTGTTATTGTTACTCAACCTGATATCTGCCTCATCCATTCACCCCATCTAACAGGAATCAAATCACAGACTGTCTCATTTAGGAATTATTCATCACAAGTATTAATGGTATTCATTGAGGAATCAGAATTTGATGTTTCAACACTTTCCCTGAAACTTTAAGTCACATTGTACATTAACATGTACAATAGCTGAATTCTGTGGCCTTCACAAAAGGCTTTAACATTGGCCAGAAACAAATGTCATTTAGTCGCTAAACAAGTGTGTTGCACAACGTAACAATTTTCATTAAAGAAAACTCAGCCAGAGGCCTGAAATTAGATGCCTGCAAGTTTATATGAACAAAACATAGTTTGCCTGAGTATTTATGAAACTCAAGGATAAAAGGCTGCAAATAAGGATAAATTAGAATGTGATTAAGAATCCATAAAGGTGTTCATTAATCTGTCACCCTTTAGTCACTTAACTATATTTAGCAATATGTGGCAGTTCTTACTAATGAAAATGAAATGGCTTGTCTGACAATTTACAAAGTAACATGCTGGTTTTCCCCCCCTTGTTAGTTCATGAAAATACTTACTTCTTCTCTGATGAACTCTGTTCCAAGATTTGCAGTCCCATCAGCATTACATGTTCATCTCTCTGTTGTCAAATTAGCATAGAATGTTTATTATTCAGTTTGACTGCAGCACTGCTCAGATTTATTCATTTGGCTGGAAAGATAAGAAAGGTTGGAAGATAAAACCATCAAGCCAGACATTAACACTTGAACTTCTCTTTTCCCTTTCCCCCTTCCTTGAACAGCTTTCATTAAAAGTTGTGCTCTTATCTGAGATGGGTTAGGAAAAATCTGTTTATAGTCCATAGGAAAAGGCTTAGGCCTGATGTTTTGAGTTTATTTGCTTTCTTCAAGAAAATATCTGAGTCTTGAATTTCACTTACACAGATATTTATGTACACTAACCCAAATTACTTCGAAAAACAAAATAATTTACCAGGAATAAGAGCCTTGGTAACCTTTAATTACTTTATGCTACTGTATACTTTCTACCATCCTTTGCCACTGACGTTTCTGAGTAGGATTATTGCGGTAGCCAAAATTCCAAAGTAAATCAAGTTACCTGTTCGTAAAGTTGAGATATAGATATATAGGTATAATTAACAGATGGGTGAGTAGACTGTAGGATTCAAATTGTATTTTTAATAAAATCAGGGCCAGTAGGATGCTCCAGAACCACTGCTACAATTACTTAGAATAATACATTAGCCTTAAGCAGCAAGTGTTGTGTTGCAGGGAGCAATGCTAAAATATTGAAAATTTAAAATGACACACCCTGATTACTTTTTATTAGTTTACTGCACCTTACAGTCCCAAAAGAAGATGCATTCCTTTTATTAATATTGAAGAAAGTTGATACAACAGCAAGTCTAGTTTGTTTTTCTACATGGAATGCCAGGAGAGTCAACATTTATTGGGTCAACCATGAATGGATGTTTAGGTTCCTGCTAGGTTTTCTTTTGAATTGCTTATCTGAACTGATGTGTTCTCCCTCTTAGGGGGTTATTAGGGATGTGGTGACATTTTAAAGGAGAAATGAATGCCTGAAATCTTACAAGTCCTCTTAAGAATCTCTTAAAGTCCTGCAAATGCAAAAGTGTTTAGCTTGGCTTTTTTTTAAAAGGAAAAATAGAAGGGGTAAAGTAGATGCCTTAAACTTCCTTTTAATGTAATTCACTATGTTGAAGATTCCTTCTTCAGAAACCAAAACATCTGAAAATATCAGTCTTTCTTATGCTGATGGTATGGTCCTGATGATCCACCAGTGGTCATGAGAGATCAAACTAAAAATGCAGCTCACAAGAAAAAAAAGGGGTTTTTCCTTTGCAGTAAAAAAAAGATAGCTATGGCTTCCTGGTATTAAATAAAATTAAAAACTATAAAAATAAAGATGAGATATTAAAAAATGAAAAGAAGAAAAGGCAGATGGAAAGAAATACACAGAAAGGAGGTATTAGTGCCAGGGCTGAATGCATCTAGTCTTCAACCTCAAAGTCCATCTTAGCTGTACCATTAGGCCAAAAATGTAAACAAATTGTTCATTGTGGAGATTTAAGATTTTTTTTCAAGTTTAAGGAAAAGGGAGTAGACCTTTGTGTGTGATCACCAGAAAAGTAGCAGCATAATCTTCTGTTTATTGTAATGAAAGACCATTATGTTTTGAAGATCTAGGTTTTAACTGCAGGTTTGAACTGCATTATACTCAAGTTTAATAATTTTCTTCCAGAAATGCCACTGATGGAAATTATGCAATTTTGAATCTTGCATTTATGCAACAATGGTTTTCTAATGCCAAAATCTTCATCACATCAGTAATCTTTTCACTTTTTTATCTTATTTTATTAAATTGAAAGCCTTAAAGTTATATTATATATGTGGATTGTAATACAGATTTGTATGTTTATATGCATTATACTACCATGAAGAAAATATCTGAAAGGTGTTTGCTTCCATAAGTTTATTTCTTAGCGTCTGGAAGCTGCTGCCACTGTTTTCCCCTCTAGGTAAAGGCATTTCCCTTCTGTGCTATTTCTGGCTTCTGGTGAATATAACTGTCATTTTGTATGGAACTCATGCCTGCAATTAACTGACTGCACAAACATTTTTGCTTTTCAATATAAATACAAAAGTAGTTTTCAGGAAATAATTGAGTCCCTTCTTCTGTATTGCCACAAGGACTCCATAGGCCGAAGCAAGAACCTTCTCCTCTAATACTGGAGTATAACCTGATGTGTTTTTGTCCTTCTCAATAGAAGGCAATAAGAACTGTAGTGTCTTGTGATGGACCTAAATACAAAGAACCCAACCCTTCTGTGTAGACAAATAATCTATCAATTATACTTCAGCTTTCATTTTTCTTGACCTTTAGACACATCTATTGTCAGCATGTGTCAGGTTTGCATGTATTTAGTTATATGTTCATCCCAAATTTTCACATCAAATTAGAAAAAGAATCTTACACAATATTAAAAATATAAAGAGACTCATAAATCTGTTGTTTTTCAGATGAGATCTGTACCACCACATTCAGAGAAGTAGGCATACTGAAAGGTAAATACATTCTGGTTTCCACAGTTGAGTGAGAATTTGATTGAGACTAAACAAAATTCTCTGGCATCCCTGTGCTTGGCCTGTGTTCTTGGCCTCTAGATCAGTGATGGCGAACCTTTTTTTGCTCGGGTGCCAAAAGGGTGCGCGTGCGTGCCCACACCCATAATGCAATGCCCTTCCCCCCGCGCATGCACGCACAACCCCCCGTGCTGCCCCCGCCCCTGCATGCACGTAGGGCTCACTGAAGCCTCCGGAGCCTGTGGATGGTGAAAAACGGATTCCAGCTGATTTTCGGCCTTCCGGAGAATGGGAGGAGGTCGTTTTCGCCTTCCCCAGGGTTCAGGAAAGCCTCCAGAGCCTGGGGAGGGTGAAAAACAGCCCAATGGCCCAACCAGAAGTTTGTTTCCGAACTTCTGGTTGAGCCGTTGGGTCCGTTTTTCGTTTTTCTGCAAGGAGGCTTTCCTGAACCCTGGGGAAGGTGAAAACCCGCCCTCCGGAAGGCCTAAAATCAGCTGGCCAGCGCGCACATGCGCGCTGGAGCTGACATAGGGCAATGCCTTGTGTGCCCTCAGATATGGCTCCTCATGCCACCTGTGGCACGCGTGCCATACGTTCGCCATCACTGCTCTAGATCAACGTATATTAATTACAGCTATCCATAGATATAGTAACTAGTGATGGGCCAGATGTTCATTTTTATATTTCAGCATCCTAGCTTCAATACCAAAGTTTAAAAAAATCAATCCTTGTTTTCATATCTAAATAGTTTACTCAGCTCCAAGGACTGCAAGCTTCAACTAAGCAGTTCTTCAAATGACACAGACAATTTTATAGTGCCATTTCTTTTATACATGGGGATGCTAGACAAGTCTCATGATTTGCCAAGGACCACACACTGTCATTCGAAGAGCCAGGATGAAAACTTGATCATTCTTTGATCCAAGGACAATCTACTAGAGACAGACTGCCTGTCTACAGCACTTTGTGAAACTTCAGAATTTGTTTCATGGATCTATTACTGTGAAAATATATATTCTGCAAATATTCTTGATATAATTCCAAAAGGAAATGTTGTTATGCCATATCTGCCAAGATATACAAACATTTTTAAATGGCAAAAAATAGTAACATTCAATCCATTATAAGGATAAGGAGGAAAAAAATATGAGCAAAAATTTAATTCAAATGCTTTTTTAAAAAAAAAAATATGTAAGCAGGAAAATTATCCTGAGCAGCTTCAGAAATAGGAAACAAGGACTATGCCACACACCACTTTGTGCATATTTACAAATGCAAAAGTATAAACTCTGTTTTTTTAATTATGCTTTAACTTTTTTTTTTAGCAGCGTTTATAATCCTATGGTTTTGAAATGCCCACGTCAATTAAATGCAAGAAATCTCTCACACTCTATAGGACCTGAAATCAAAGCTGTAGGCTATAGAAAAGAGATACAGTGAAACCACTGGTAAAATGTGCTAGAAAAATATGTATATTATATTTGTTGTTGTTAGTCGCAAAGTCGTGTCCGACCCATCGCGACCCCATGGACGACATTCCTCCAGGCCTTCCTGTCCTCTACCATCCCCCGGAGTCCATTTAAGCTCACACCGACTGCTTCAGTGACTTAAGCCATCCACCTCATTCTCTGTCATCCCCTTCTTCTTTTGCCCTCAATTGTTCCCATCATTAGGCTCTTCTCCAGTGAGTATATTATATTAGTACTAAACAATTTCATATACACATGCACATACATATATATCAGCAATGGAACTGTTTGCCTTGCTCTATGACCCACTGTGTGTGTGAGTGTATGTGTGTGTGTGTAATAGAATTGCTTAAGTTGTTCTTTGAGCCACTATACCAGTATTGCAACCACAAGGAACAAATTGTAAGAAAGACCTACAAGTGTGATCTCTGCAAATTACAACACATCCTTTGCATGTAGTGGATGTTTATTGTGAGTAAACACTGAAAGAAGACAAAAGTTTGACAAGGAAGTTGAGTGGGGAATTTTTTTAACAAATCCTTTTTCTTTCATTTTTTTCCCTAGTCCTAACCTAAAAACACAATTCCTGGGTACTACAAGCAGACAAGTAAGTATTGTATGGAAATTGGCAATATCAGTCAGCAGTAGAAGCTCCAAACAATGGGGACAGTGTGGAAAGCTTTGTTGTGATCTGCAAGGAGTGGGCAATGCTGATTTTCTTGCTTCAGTTTCCTAGAGCATGGTCTGCATTACCTACATGAAGAGCTACTGGCAAAGGATGGAGTGAACCTCACAAGAACTGGAAAAAATATATTCGGAAAATGATTGGCTCATCTTATCAGAAGGGCTTTAAACTAAAATTGAGGGAGGAGGCGGAGCAATCTTCAACCCTAACCCTAACCCTTTAGAACCTAATTCCAAGCAAAAACCACTAGATAACCAATCATATAAGGAGGTAGGGAATAAAGAGAAAGAAGAAAAAAGGAAAAACATAATGAAGTAGAGAGTGATGGAAAGTTACAAAGTAGGAGATATACCCAAGACCCACAAAGGACTCAAAAACCTATACAGAATGCTCAAAGTTTAGGGAACAAACAGGGTGAACTTGAAGTATTAGTACATGAAGGTAAATATGATATAGTTACCATTATTGAAACATGGTGAGATGAAACTCATAACTGAAATGTACTGATGGAAGGATACAAACTATTCAAAAGAAAAAGACCTAACAAAAAATGAGATGGAGTTACATTATATATAAAAGATCACTACATCTCTACAGAAATACACAAAACCAAGGATGAAAACCTAGAATCCATATGGGTCAATATAAAAGGAAAAAAAGAATGACATTGCTATAGGTGTATATTATAGGCCACCCAACCAAGCAGAAGAAATAGATAAACTTTTTACTAAATAGCTAACAAATGTATGTAGGAAATATACCATAGTACCATAGTAATGGGAGACTTTAACTACCCTGATATCAACTGGGAGACAAACTCTGAAGCAAGTGGGAGATCAAATAGATTCCTAACCAACCATCTTAGGCCCAGTATGCTTCAATATCTTCATAAATGGCTTGAATGAGGGAATAGAGGGAGAACTCATCAAATTTGCAGATGACACTAAGCTGGCAGGAATAGCTAACCCAGAAGACAAGCTCAGGATCCAAAAAGACCTTGGGCCCTATCCAACAAAATGAAATTTAATGTGGAGAAAAGCAAGGTTTTACACTTAGACAGGAAAACCCAAAGGTACATGTATAGATTTTGAGAAACCTGGCTCAAAAACAGTAACTGTGAGAGGGAGCTTGGAATCCTAGTGGACAATCACTTAAATATGAGACAGCAGTGTGCGGCGGCAGCCAAAAAAGCTAATACAATCCTTGGTTGTATAAACAGAGGTGTTCAGTAAGCGGATGCGACCTGGGGATAATGACTGTGTCTCGGGGTGGAGAAGACTTAGTAATCTATTCCAGAGCATTTGATCATTGTTGCAATGCTTATCCCATTCATTCTTCAATTGCCACTGCATGTGTGCAGTAAGCTTTATAGTCTGTCTTAAATTATAGGCTTTCGGACGTGCCCCTGTATCTTTTGGAATTTGGGTCTGGGGCACTGAGGGTTTTTGTAAATCAGAGGCTTCTGCCTTGTTTGAAAGTTGGGCATTGACCTCTGAGGTTGGATCGGGCTCAGGTGGGGAATCAGCCATCTCAGTTTGGTTTGGAAGGGATTCCACTACATCAGTGCATTCATTCATGTTAGGATCAGTGGTGAGATCCAAATCAGCATGTGGTACAGCGGCTTCTGCCATGACTAGAGGATTCAAGAGGCTTTGGGC
>QLTV01002141.1:5328780-5366251 GCA_003457575.1 Thermophis baileyi
GGGATGGGTGTTAGGGGGGGGGTGAAGGAGGAGGGGAAGAGAAGTAGGGAGAGGGGGGGGGGGAGGAGGAGGAGGAGGAGGAGGAGGAGGAGGAGGAGGAGAAGAAGAAGAAGAAGAAGAAGAAGAAGAAGAAGAAGAAGAAGAAGAAGAAGAAGAAGAAGAAGAAGAAGAAATAATAATAATAATAATAATACAGTGTGTTGTGGTTAATTACTGAACTAAGACCCAGAAGATTCATGTTGAAACCCATTATTAAAGGAAATTGATAGCTTACCTTTATGCAATAGAATTTAACATGTTATCCATAAAGACTTGATTTTCTATCTGGTCTCTGAACATTGCCTTTGTTTCATCCCCAGCCCACAACTTTGAGAACTTAAAGTTGTTCACAGTTTTAAAACTATGATTTCCACATCTTCTGACACAATGTTTGCACATTTAATTGAAAAGTGAACATTGATGTGGTCAGGGATGGGATCTGACCAACTCCAATTGGAGAGATGACTGATTTAACTGAGAAAAAGAGCCAAGTTCTTATAGTGAAAGTGTTGGCTTTGTCACTATTTGGGTGTATTATAGGTTTTGTTCTGCTGACACCAACAAGGATTCATATGACCATTTTCTATGTTTTTACTAGTTTGGGTGCATAACCCCATTTACCTTATTCATTAAGGTTTCATAGGCATCCACAGGCTAATCCTAATTGCAGGAATGGATTCTGCACTAGTACTACCAATGACTTGTAGCACTTGCTGCTGCTGATGTTTAATAAATGTCAGATATTCAACACATTTAAAACCATTGCTATGTGATCTGCCTTGGCTGCCAGCATACTTCTGGGTGCAAATAAGATTCAGGTTGTCACCTTTAAAGCTCTTCATTGCTAGGGACTGGGTTATCTATGGCCTCCCAGTCATTCCATTCATCTAATGTCAGCCAAAGAATATTGGCTGGTGGGGACTAGGCCTCTGGAACATTTTCCCTTCAGAGATTAAGATGATCCTTACCTTGACCCTGTTGGCTTTTCATAAGACTATGAAGTTCTATGAAGCCAATCACACTTGGCCAATAAAGAATTCTTAAAAAAAAAAAAGTTCTTGTTATGTGCCCAGACCTGGGGCACCAAATGTGTTAAGAGCCCGGTTTCTTGGTTATATTAACTATTAAGGCAATAGTTTTATTGACAACCATATATATTTATGTTGTATTGTTTTAATTGTTTTATATTTTTATGATTTACACTGCCCAGAGTCACTTGTTGAGATGAACGGCTATAGAAATGAAATCAAATCAAAAATTAATGTGTTTTTATACCACTTCAATCTAACAAGAAAGCCAGCTTAACTTGGCTGCCCTTTATATTGGGGAGGCTTTGCAAAAAAGAAGAATGCTGAAGGAAAAAAAAGGAGGAAAAATAAAAGAAAAAGGGCGTGATTTACAGTAAGGGGACATCAGCAACAAGGAGAGACAAGTATGCCATCTACCATATGAGGGTTCAGGGCATTGGCATCTTCAGGAAGTGGGCCAAGCTCTGAACAGCTCCAGAATCAAGTACCAATACCTCAACAATTCTTCTAGAAGCCAGTCAACTATAGTGTTGTGGCCTGTCGGCCGCCGGCCCCTCCAGCAACTGAATCAGTGGAGGGTCAGCATCAAGGCAACCTGAGAGCCCCGAGGAGGAAGAGGGAATGGAGCTGGCAAAGAGAGAGACAGAGGCGAAGCCTGGGCTGTCTGTCAGCCCTTAGATGGAAAGTCAACAGCCCCCAGGTCTGGAGGTGGTTGATGAAGAAGAGGAGGAACAGCTGGATCCAGTGCCTGATGCGCAGCTGCACAGAAGGCAGAGAACAGGAGAGCAGTGGAAAGCCGTGGGCCAATCCTGGGGAAGGAAGAGCCACTATTGCTAGTGAGGCCCCCACCTCTAGGGATAAAAGGCAGGGGGCGGAGATGAATAGATGTGGCAGACAACTATTCATCTTCCAGCCAGACAGACTTGTTAGCCTGTGAGAAAAACTTTTTGCCGGGGCTGCCAGCATTCCTACTAAAGGAATCTTTTGAGTTCACTTCAGAGGGTTTGTCGTGTTTGGGGAGCTGGGTCAGAACATATAATAAGTTATGCAAGTGACAATGGGACAGAACAGGTTCAGGGGTCTAGGGCCAGGGTAAAGTTTGGTGTAGTGGTTAAGATGCTGGCCTAGAAATAGCAATAGCAATAGCAATAGCACTTAGATTTATATACCGCTTTACAGTGCTTTACAGCACTCTCTAAGCGGTTTACAGAGTTAGCATATTGCCCCCAACCATCTGGGTCCTCATTTTACCGACCTCGGAAGGATGGAAGGCTGAGTCAACCTTGAGCCTGGTGAGATTCGATCTGCCAAACTGCTGGCAGCCGGTGATCAGCAGAAGTAGCCTGCAATACTGCACTCTAACCACTGCGCCACCGCGGCAGGAGACTGCGAGTTCTAGTCCCATTGTAGGCATGAAACTGGCTTAGTGACCTTGGCCAGTCATTCTCTCTCAGCTCAGTCCAACTCACAGAGTTGCTGTTATGGAGAAAATAGGAGCAGGGAGTATTATGTGTGTTTGCCATCTTATCTATAAAATAATAAAGGCAGAATAAAAATCTAATAAATAAAATAAAGATCTTGAGATAAAAAGGGACACAGAGTGATACAATACAGAAATCTAATATGTGAATAGGGGAACTATTCTTCTACCTAGTTCTGGGTGCCTTTTTTTTCCATTTAGTAGTACTTCTTATTTCCCATATTTTCTTTGTATTTTTCCTTACTTCTTCTATCTTGGCTTCAGTCCTGTAACTTTCCTCATTTACTAAGTTTCAAAATACCCTTTATTTAAGTTGTCATCCTCTCTTCTTCTTTTTTAAAAGGCTTTTTGGAGATTTGGCTTTTTTCCCCATTCATGGAATATCTCAGTACAAATCTGTTATAATTTAAAGTAAGATTTATTGGCTGGTTGATGATCTTAAGTATAATTTTGCACTGTAAGAATCAAGCAGTACAGCTACATGGTGATGTGTGGTCTTTGGTTTGAGGGGGTGTGTTCAAACTCTTGAGTTCTGGAAAACAGCTGTACAACGTATGTTTTGGAACAGACAAGATCTTCTGTGCTTCATGGAGAAAAGGGGAAAATCATAATATAAACTTGAGCTTTGCATTTTCAACTTTCCAGCCCATCCTTTTTCAGCTGTATTACACACAAATGCAGAAGTATTGACCACTGGCTTACATACATCTTCTGAGACAAAATTTACCTCTTCTGCTATGGAGTACCAATTTTTATTCCATATTTGTTTAACAGGCAGACTGAATAGTAAATTTGGAAACCCACATTTGGATAATATGTTTTTTGGAAAGTTCCAAAGATATCAGGTTTATTAACATTAAATGAATAGTAGACAGAAATCTTTCATCAATAGATTTCCAGCCTATATTCAGGCATTCAACATATCCTTGTATTCTTAGAATATATCTTTAATATAATCAGTCCTTCTTACAAAAATGTATTTTTGTTAACAGTTTTGTCATCTAATATTGATTAGTGAATATTAATAACCTTCTAATTAAGGAAAGAGAGCCATTTGGTATAATGGTTATGGCATTGAGCTAAAAACTGTGAGTTTATGAGTTCTGGTCCTGCCTTAGGCACAAAGCCAGATGGGTAACCTGGGGCTAGTCACATTTTCTCAGCCCTAGGAAAGAGGCAACGGCAAACCACTCCTGAAAAACCTTGTCAAGAAAACTGCAGAGACTTGTCCAGGCAGTCTCCTAGAATTGGACATGACTGAACAGAAGAAAACAAAATTACAAGAACCATTGATCAATAATACCTCAAGGATTTTACAGTATGTATGTATACTAAGTATTTATGTATACTACAGTATTTATGTATACTAAGAATTCAAGATACAAATTTGACCTATGTTTACTATCCTGCCCAATTTGACTTCTGAGGAGTCTTTCCACTTAAATTGTCTTTTGTTTTTCATTATAAAGTATTTTCCTAAAAAACAGATGTCACTATTTTCCTGAATTTCCTGACACATCCTACTTTGTTTCTCTGAATATTTTAAGATTTTTGTCAATAATCCTTTATTCATGTCAGCTTTTAGAAAAATAAAAAAGGACTTAATGAATACTCGGAAAGGGAAGACACCATTTTTAATGGAATCCAAGATCAGTGAAAGCCAACCACCTCACAGAAACTACAAGTTATGCTATTAAATGGCAAACTACTCCATTTATGATGACAATGGCATAACAAGAAATAATAAATATTGATCATTTGTTAAAATAATGTGCATTAGCTAATTCAGGTTTATCTCCCCGAGAAAAGTAAAAGCCTTCCAATTGTAGGGAAAAACAATATTCTCAAATATATCCTTATTATATCTACCATGACTGTGAGGGGAAAGTCAGTGACATGGTGAAAAATTCCATTCCTTGTCCGCAGAGAATGATGGCAGAATTTTAATCTTCTGAATCCAGTTCATTTGTTCGATGAGCATTAGAGATAAAGAGAATGTTGTATTGCTTGAAACAATAAAAGGCAGAAGGATAAACTAAATTACAAACATTAAAGTTAGAAGTGAGATAAAATTTCTGCACAGTTATAGCAATTTGGCATAGTAATAACAACCAAGGGAAGGATACAATCCTTTATCAGTAAAATTACTCAGTTCAGGATTAGAAACAGATCATGCAGGAATGTCATTTTATATAATCCATTTATTTCATAGATTGTCTATCCCTTTACTATTTATTTATTTATTTATTTTATAAAATTTATATGCCGCCCAACTCCCGAAGGACTCTATATATATGGCCACTGAACTAAACAAATGCATTATGATGATTCAAGCAATTAATAAAACATTAAAAATTAATAATACAATTATCTCATTTACCCTGGGCCTAGATGGATTATTATGCCAGCTGTAAACCATTTATGCAGCTAGGGGATGCTGGCAAGCTGAGTTCTGAAACACACGTTCTTCAGTCCAGCTGCAAAATGTAATAATTCTCACTATTTTTTTAAAAAAAACTTTTTCGCCCTACCAGCCATGTTTCTCTTTGTTTGAATTAAAATTTTTGCTTAATTTGTACACTGTAAGTTTTTGCGGGGTATAGTGGGGGAAGGATATAGAAATAAATGTGAAATTTGCATAACCAGAAAGCAAACCAAATTAAAACCTATTCAAATTATTCAATAATAGTTTTGAAATACTTTAAAAGGAAAAACAAGGGAAGAAATGTAATCGCCAGACACACAGTTACTTTCTGGCAGAGCTGCAGTGCTGGTGGTCTGCCATCATTGATGTTGTCAATGTTGGCAGAAGCAAGAACATACAGTCCATATGATTAATATAGACAGTATTTACTTGCACAAGGTAGTTATGACTGTGGTAGTATACAGTATGAGACAATGTCACTATGATTAAAGATTCTCACCACCTGTAATAAAGTGTTGTAGATAACTATACAGACCTAAATAGCACTGGCATCATATATTTATTAATGACCGCCAAGTAGTGAGTAAGCTTTCAAGTTCACTGGGATTCTTTTTTGTCCTGGATAAATTACTGTTTAGGGCTATGCAAAGCTTTTAGCTGCTCCATATTTTGTAAAATAGACAAGGCTGCTTTAAACATTGGAAAAGAAGCACTCTGTGTTTGTGCACATTCAAATTGCCTCCTTTGAATGAGTTGCAAATCCTTGTTACTATTGGTTATAAAATATTATCATTATGGAGATGTATTCACTGATAGTGCCTAGGACTGTGATGGCAAACCTATGGCACGCGTGCCACAGGTGGCACATGGACCCATATCTGAGGGCACACGAGGTGTTGCCCTATGTCAGCTCCAGCGCGCATGTGCGCACTGGCCAGCTGATTTTTGGCCTTCCGGAGGGTGGGGGAGGCCGTTTTCGCCCTCCCCAGCCTTCAGGAATGCCTCCCGAGCCTGTGGATGGCAAAAAAACGGACCCAACAGGCCTACCGGAAGTTCGGAAATGAACTTCCGGTAGGCCCGTTGGGCCGTTTTTTGCCCTCCCCAGGCTTCAGGAAAGTCCGGAGGCTTCAGTGAGGTCTGCGCGGATGTGGGGGGGGCAGCACAGGGGTGTGTGTGCGCACATGCGTGGGGGGAGGGCATTGCATTATGGATGTGGGCACGCGCGCGTGCTATCGGACCTAATTGTATTGCCTGAGGGACCTCAGAGCCTGCTTTTCTTTTGTCTTGCTATCACTCCAATTCAATAAAAGGTTCCTTTTGAAATTCCAAGTTTCAAGAGACTTTACTTTCTTGAATGAAGAGGAGAGGCAAGACCTTACAAATAGCCTCCCAAATCTCCTCAGCATATTATAATAACTGCTTCAACATCTATACATACATCTTCTTGAATATTATTAAAAATAAGATGAAATTAGAAGACTTCTTGATTTATCCATACCTTCTACATAGTACAAGAATAAGACCACTGTCAGCGTTCCAAGTAATGCACCCATAGAAATCAGAACTCCGAGGCAGACAGGTTCCTGAAAGAACAGTTTTATTGGGTAGATCATATTGGTACAACTGGTGAAAGCCGACTCTAAAGTTCCCGCAGCTTTCACCTAATTAAAAGTAAAAGTTTTCCCTTCCCCCCCCCAAGTCACTGGTCATGCTGTCCAATCCAGGAGCTGGCTGGTTGCTTAGTTACTTCGCCCCTCCTGTGGCCAGCCACCTGTTGGAATGTCCTTGGGTTCCCACAGAAAAGTTTTATTGTTTTGGCTACAAATCCCATCTAACTATTTCTCCCCTCCCTCTATTGTGTGACAGCCCTGAAGCCTCCAAGATGGCCTCGGCCACGATCACTTCACGGTTGACAACCACAGTTTGGCTTTTTTAAGCATAGGAGACAAATAACTTTTGTCCAGCTAGGATGATATATCACCTGAGGTATCATCTTTTATCATCCATGGCTTTCTTTCCAGTGCCATATGATTTAGTTTTAATCAAATTAAGTTTCAGGCACATGAAAGGCCACAATTTCAGAGTGGCATTTAGGGTAAAGCTTTTTTCACTATATATAATAAAGCCAGTTTGGTCTAATGGTTAAGTACCAGGCTAGAAACAGGGAGATTGTGAGTTCAGGTCCCACCTTAGCAATGAAAGTCAGCTGGATGACCTTGGGCCAGTTACTCTCTCTAAATCCAACCCACATCACATAATTGTTGTTGTAGGAAAAATAGGAGGAGGAAGCTGTGCTGGATATCTTCGCCATCTTGACATTTGTAAAAATAATAAAGGCAGGATACAAATAAATGAATAAATAAAAATAAGAGATTCCAGGAGAGCAAAAGAGAATAAGCACAGAGGAAACGTAGAGGAAAAAATCTATATAGCTAGGCAAGTGGAATCATGGTGTTGTAACTTTTCAGGTGCTAGGTAAGATTTTTGTTTATATGTACTAGGATAGATCTTTGTGTTCCTTGGAATTTTAAATGTCTATGGAGATTTTCAGTCATCAAGGTCAGGTTGTCCCAAAGGTGCTTTTTTCCAAGAGGCAACTGGACTTTCTTGTTTTTCTTTGAAGACATTTTGTTTCTCATCCAAGAAGCTTCTTCAGCTCTGACTGGATGGTGGGGAAGTTATATATTCATAATGGAAGCTAGATATCCAATACACTGTAAAAATAAAATTACTATTACCTTTTTAACAATAGAGATAGGTCTTTTCCTCCGGTCCTTTGAACATTAAAAGATATGATTTAGGATTTTTGTAGCCATTATTTTGATTACCATAAAACAAAACATGATTTTCAAAGTGGAACTCTCATTACTGCAAAGGCAGTACCAAAAATAAGTTAGCTGAATCCAGCATGATGAATAATGACTTAGCTTTTCCTATTACTAGGGAAGATCAATGACCCAACATCCAAAGGAGGAGTATAGAAATTAAGAGAAATGGCACTCTTAATATGCTACTGGCAAGTTATTAAAATGTGTTCTGAAACATTAAGAACAGACCATTGTGTTTCCCACACTTATCCCATTAAATAAATTACAGGTAGTCCTTGACTTATAACTTCAATTGAGCCCAAAATTTCTGTTGTAAGTGAGACATTTGTTAAGTGAGTTTTGCCCCATTTTACGACCTTTCTAGCCACAGTTGTTAAGCAAATCACTGCAGTTGTTAAGTTAGTAACATGGTTGTTAAGTGAATCTGGCTTCCCCATTGACTTTGCTTGTCAGAAGGTCGCAAAGGGTGATCACATGACTGCTGGACACTGCAGATGTGATAAATATGAGTCAGTTGCCAAGTGTCTGAATTTTGATCATGTGGCCATGGGGATGCTGCAATGGTTGTAAATGTGAAAAACGGTCATAAGTCACTTTTCTCAGTGCCATTGTAACTTTAAATGATCTAGGACTATCTGTACTTGCAATTTAGAAAAAAATACATTTCTTGGTAAATTACTAAAGTTACATATGCTTCTAGAACAAAAAGTTATTATAATGTTACAGGTGTCTTGGTTGCAAACATGAATGTACATGTACATTTGTATGCAGATGATACTGTTTGGATTTCACACATTCTTGCTCCCTAATTAATATTGAATAATTTTCTAATGTTTTCTTTATTCTCATGTTTGCTTTACTTCCATTATAAATCACTCTATCACTTTTAGCATTTATTGCCTCTATACTCAAAACATTTCATAATTCTGACCTATTATCATATGCTTTCTCCAACAAAGAATAAAGTTTCTCATTCATTCACATACTTTTCAGTGCCAGATTGAAAAACAAGTGTTTTCCTAATGTGTTCATTATCACTTCCCTTATCTTTTCAACCAATCTCATTTCATTCTTCAACACCGTGACTAAACTAGTAGACCAGCAAAATACTGTGGACATAATATACCTAGACTTCAGCAAGGCATTCGACAAAGTAGACCATAACCTACTTCTTCATAAGCTAGAGAAAAGTGGGGTAGACAACCTCACCACCAGATGGATCCACAACTGGCTGACAAACCGTACCCAATGAGTAGTCCTTAATGGGTCTAAGTCCACATGGAGAGAAATAAGCAGTGGGGTACCACAAGGCTCCGTCTTAGGCCCAGTACTCTTCAATATCTTCATAAACAACTTAGATGAGGGAATAGTAGGGGAACTTACCAAATTTGTAGACGACACTAAGCTGGCAGGAATAGCTAACACCACAAAAGATAGGCTTAAGATCCAGACGGATGTTGACAGACTTGAGCGCTGGGCCCTATCCAACAAAATGAAATTCAATGTAGAGAAAAGTAAAGTCCTACACTTAGCTAAAAAAACCCCAAAGTATACATATAAACTGAGAGAAACCAGGCTTAATAGCAGTGACTGTGAGAAGGATCTTGGAGTCCTAGTGGACAACCAGCTAAACATGAGCCAGTAGTGTGCAGCAGCAGCCAAAAAAGCCAATGCAATCCTAAATTGCATTAACAGAGGGATACAATCTAGATCAAGAGAGGTACTAATACCACTCTATAAAGCCTTAGTTAGACCACACCTGGAGTATTGCATCCAGTTTTGGTCACCACACTATAAAAAAGATATTGAGACTCTAGAAAAAGTGCAGAGGAGAGCAACCAGGATGATCAGGGGACTGGAGACTAAAACATACGAAGAACGGTTGCAAGAACTGGGCTTGGATAGTCTAGCGAAGAGAAGAACCAGGGGAGACATGATAGCAGTGTTCCAATACTTGAGGGGCTGCCACAGAGAGGAGGGGGCCAAGCTATTCTCCAAAGCACCTGAAGGACAGACAAGGAATAATGGATGGAAACTGATCAAGGAGAGATTCAACCTAGAAATAAGGAGGAACATTCTGACAGTGAGAACAATCAACCAATGGAACAGCTTGCCTTTGGAAGTTGTGGGAGCTTCATCACTCGAGACTTTCAAGAAGAGATTGGACTGCCATCTGTCAGAAATGGTGTAGAGTCTCCTGCTTGAGCAGGGGGTTGGACTAGATGACCTACAAGGTCCCTTAACAGATTAACTCTGTTAATCTGTAAGAATTCTACCAAATGTTTTCCTGGGCACCTATAGTCCATTAATTCCCTTGTAATTTTTGCATTCACTCATGCTCTATTTTCCTTTCTATGGGGAAACAATAATATGTTAGAATATTCATGACTGGGAGAGCCATGGTAACAAGGTCAGCCAATGAATAGGCATAGCAACTAAGTCAACCAATGAGAGCTTAAACACATCTGAGTCTGTGCAGAGAATCGAAACTGAAGCTAGAAGGCTGGGCGTGGCTCAGTCCACTCTGTACTCTCAGTCCACTCTGAACTCTGAAATGAAACTAACTGTTCTCTCCTGCATGTGTGTTTGCTTGTAATTGCTTGAAGAAGAATCTACATTGGTATTGTATATATATTCTTGTATATAAAGAAGTTTCTTATTTAAATGAATCCTGCTGCATCAGTCTGCCTGTGTGTGCTTTCTGGATTTAATTTTCTGCAACAAACTCTGAAAAAAAATGGGCCCAGAGCACACAGAAGACTGCATTGTAATTTAAGCTGAAGAGACTGCCTGTGTTAAATAAAGGACACCAGGCAGAGAGAAAGATTGCAGGATGGCTACTGTTGAATTTAAGGAAAGCTCTGTGCCTCATTTAGGGCAGAATAACTATATAATTTGGGCTGCAAAGATGGAATGTTTCCTGAAGGCTAAGGAGCTGTGGAATATCATAGTTAATCCACCACAGGGAGCTTTTACAGCTGCAGAACAGAAGCAGCATGATAAAGCAATGGCTTATATCATCTTAAGTTTAGAAGATGAACAGTTTATCAATGTAGCTGATTTAAAGACTGCACATGAAGTCTGGCTAAAGTTAAGAAATATGCATGTTAGTGTGTCAGCATGCAATATTGTACAATTATCAAAAAAATTATACAGAGCCTGTCTCCAACCAGGTGAATCTGTGGAAAGACATTTATTGCAAATGCAAACTTTGTTTGTGGAATTGGAACAGCATAGAATGAATATTTCTGAGTCCCAGAAGGTGCTGTTAGGGTTAAACAGCCTTGATGAAACTTGGGACATTGTTTCTGCAGTGTTTGAATGCAAACCAGAGCAGGACTTGTGTTTGGAGGCATTAAAGACTTGTTTAATAGCTGAGGAGAACAAACACCATTACAGAAAAAGCCATGAGGAGAAATCCCTGAGGTGGGGGCCCAAGGAGCAGAGAGAGAAGAGAGGAAATTTCCACAGATTGGCTATCTATAGAGACCCTAGCAACAGACGAGATGTCTGCAAAGAAAAAAAAAGCAGCAGAAGAGACCAGATTACAGCCCAGCAAAGACTTTGCAAGCAGCAAGAACAGCAACAAAAGAAGTGTTTCCTATGTGGTGAAAGAACACATTTAAAGAAGGACTGTTTGCAAAGGACAAACCATTTGCAAGGAAGAAGTTATTTGCAAGACAAGAATTATTTGCAAGGAAGACAATTGCAAAATGGAGAGGTTTCTGTTGCAAAATTTAGCTATTGCAATAGCAGAGATAAATGGTTGATAGACAGTGGGGCAAGTCAAACAATTGTTAACAATTCTAAATTATTTTACAGGATGGATCCAGCTGCTCGAGATGCAGTAGCCTTGGCAAATGGTCAGAAGGTTAAGTCATTGGAAGAGGCAGTGTGCAAATTCCATATCTGGAAACGAGGTTTAATGATGTATTATGTGTGCCTGAAATGGAGCATAATTTGCTGAGTGTCTCTAGTTTAGGCAAGCAAGGTTTTGAGACCACATTTGTAAATGGGAGGTGTCTCATAAAAAGAAATGGTATGTGCACAGGGCATAAAAGAGGATAATCTTTATGTGTTGCAGGGACAAAAGGTTCAATGTGCACACACATTTGGAAATGTGGCACAACACGATTCATGTGGTCATCTCTTGCACAGAAAGCTTGCCCATGCCAGCTTCAGAGTTTTGCAAAAGATGGAACAGTTTGGAGAAGGATTAATTTTAAAGGGATGTAAGGAATACCTGGACTGTGCAGTATGCAAATCATCAAAGTCCAAAGCATTCCCAGTAAGCAAAAGTAGCACAAGGCAGACAACAAGAGCTCTAGAGGTAGTACATGCAGATGGCCATGCAAGCTTCAGAGTTTTGCAAACGATGGAACAGTTTGCAGAAGGGTTAAATTTAAAGGGATGTAAGGCATACTTGGACTGTGCAGTATGTAAGTCATCAAAGTCCAAGGCATTTCCAGTAAGCAAAAGTAGCATAAGGCAGACAACAAGAGCTCTAGAGCTGGTACATGCAGACTTGGTTGGGCCAATGCAAGCCAGTTTGGGAGGAGCAAAGTATGTGCTGGTCATTGTAGATGACTACAGCAGGTTTGGGTTCTGCTATTTACTAAAGAGTAAAATAGAGGTGCTACAGAAATTTAAGCAATGGGTAAGCTTTGTGGAAAGGAGATATAAACAACAGGTATGTCAGCTGCAGACTGACAGAGGTTCAGAATTCATGTCAGCAAATTTTCAACAATGGTTGGGACAGTTGGGAATAAATCACAGGCGCACAAATCCGTACACAGCAGCTGAGAATGGTGTATCTGAAAGACAAAATGGAATCTTACAAACAATGAAGGACTCACTGCTGGAGGATTCTGGTCTGAGTAGGTCATATTGACTGCTAATTATTTAATTAATAGGCTGTGGAGTTCCTCTATTAATGATATTCCATATGCAATGCTATATGGGAGAAAACCATCTCTGGCACATTTAAGAGTTTTTGGAAGCAATGTGTGGGTGCATATTCCAAAAGCAGTTATAAGAAAGGGACAACCAAAGGCTAGAAAGCTCAGGTTTATGGGCTATGAGCCAGGTTCAAAAAGCTATCGTTTTAGCAATGGGAGCAAAAGAATAGTGATTTCAAGGTCTGCAAGCTTTGCAGAGCAAAATTGGAAAAGAATTGATGCAAATTTATGGAATGTCTCACTTAGTGATGGTAACTCACTTAGTGATGGTAACTCACTTAGTGATGGTGTCAGTGTTCAGGGAGGAGAGGCTGAACAAGATATAAAGCAAGAAAGGATTGACACACAGGAGCAGTCAATACCACGCAGGTCAGAGCGATGGAACAAGGGAATTCCACCTGACAGGTATTCTGCTAGTAAAGTTAAAGTGTGTAATGAGCCAAGGAACTATAAGGAAGTATTGACATTACCTAAAATTGAACAAGAAAAATGGAAAGAAGCCATGGACAAGGAAATGAAATCCATGGGTGAACATAACGTGTTCACTTCTATGACTTTGCCACAGGGTAGCAAAGCTGTAGGATGTAAATGGGTATACAAAAGGAAAGTACTACCCAATAATGAGGTACAATATAAAGCAAGGTTAGTGGCACAAGGTTTTTCACAGCTGAAAAATGTGCACTATGATGAGGTATTCACGCCAACTGTAAAGAGTGAAAGCATCAGGCTGGCATTAGCGTTGGCAGTGGCACATGGACATAAAATTTGGCATTTTGACATAACCACTGCATTCCTCAATGCAGAATTAGAGGAAGAAATGTACGTGGTTCAAGCACCAGGGTATGAAAGTAAAAAGCCTAACACAGTATATAAATTGGACAAGGCCATTTATGGGCTGAAGCAGTCAGCCAGAATTGGAATATCTGTTTAGATAATGCATTGAAGGGTCTTGGGTTCAAGAGTTGCAAGGCTGATGGTTGCATATACACTGGAAAGTTTCAAGGTGGGGATTGTCAACTATTAGCATTTGTGGATGATCTTTGTTTCATTGCAAAGGATGTATCACAGTAAAAGGGATACTCAGGGATTTGGAGGGAACTGTGAATGTGGGTCTTCAAATACAGGTCTAGGAAGAATATTAAATTATTTGATTTATGTCACTTCCAGTCATGAAGGGAGGAGTGTTAGAATATTCATTACTGGGAGAGCCATGGTAACAAGGTCAGCCAATGAATAGGCATAGCAACTAAGTCAGCCAATGAGAGCTTAAACACATCTTAGTCTGTGCAGAGAATCAAAACTGAAGCTAGAAGGCTGGGCGTGGCTCAGTCCACTCTGTACTCTCAGTCCACTCTGAACTCTGAAATGAAACTAACTGTTCTCCAGTGGGACAAACTATGGGAAAGGAATTATAAATTTACAACAGCGGTGGCCTACAAAGAAAACCTCTATAAAATGTTTTATAGATGGCATTTGCCCCCAGCGAGATTGGCCAAAATGTTTCCAAATTTATCCCCCAAATGTTGGAGATGCAATCACAAATCTGGAACATTCTATCACATGTGGTGGACGTGTCCCACCACAAGGAAGTACTGGTGCAAAATTCAGAAATGGTTGGAAGAAATCACAGAGCAAAAAACAGATTTGAAACCGGAATTGTCCTTATTAGGAATACTGGACTCGAAAATGAATAAAAAACTCCAATACATTACATTACATATACTCACCGCAGGTAGAATCACATTCGCACAAAATTGGAAACAAAGTAACATACCCTCAGACGAAACAGTAATTAGGAAAATACTTGAATGCTCAGAAATGGACAAAATGACCATGGAGTTAAAAGAGAGAAATGATTCAGACTATTATGAAGTATGGAATAAAATGTACAGTTGGCTCAAAAATAGAAATCAAAACAGGAAATGCTTAAATTAGTATTGATGAAACTTAAACTGGAGTAATTAAATAGTATCAAACCTAGGGATGTAAATATAAATGTATATAAACTGTAGATATGAACAACTAGTATCATTATAATTGTTAAAATATATGTTATTATAACGTTATTATACTACTATTGAGAAGTAAATGGACAGGAAGATAATATAGAAGGGGCGTTGGTCCTAACTGATATGCCCTTTCTCGTGGGTTGGAGCTAGCATTCAGAGTGGGTTGTCTCATCCAATCAGGATGAGGACTGAGTCTGTCAATCAAAATTCTTGCTTTGTCCACCATCTTGTCCCAGTTTAGACGAAGCCGAAGAACAGACTCGACGTGGAATGAAACCAACTGGAACCTATGAAGTCCGGGGAAGGAAACAACCAGAAAGGCCCTCGGAGTGCTACCAAAGTCTGTAGAAGAAATAGACATAGAAAACCAAACTGCTGCTGAACACAACATGGTAGGGCTGAATGCTAGCTCCAACCCACGAGAAAGGGCGTATCAGGTAGGACCAACGCCCCTTCTCCATGGTGGTTGGAGCTAGCATTCAGAGTGGGACATACCAAAGCCAATTAAGTCTCCTGGGTGGGAAAGAATAAAAAAAAGGTAGACACGAATGACTCTCAAGAGGAACCCCCAAGAGCATGTTGCAACACACGGCATCCAAAAGCGGCCTCCGCCGACGTGAAGAAATCAATTTTGTAATGTTGAATAAACTACGTTGGCGATGCCCAAGTAGCTGCACGGCACACCTCCTCCAACGAGGCTTGCGTCGTCCAGGCTGCAGATGTAGCCGTGCTCCACGTAGAGTGCGCCATGATGCGGTCCAGTTGGGGATGGCTGGAAAGGTCATACACCTTTGCGATCGCTGCACGAATCCATCTGCCGATAGTTGTAGACGACGCCCTCAACCCAAGGGAGCGAGGAAGGAAATCGACCAGGAGCGCTTCGGACCTCCGGAATGACGAAGTCCTGTCAATATAAAGCTCTCCGAACATCCAGAGTGTGCCATTGCCATTCGCAGGGATGACACGGGCTGGAACAGAAGGTAGGAAGAATCAGTTCTTGCGATCGGTGAAAGGCCGAATTGACCTTCGGTACAAAGGACGGGTCGAGGCGCAGAACGACCCTATCCGGATGAAAGATGCACAGGTCTGGGTGAATAGAAAGAGTGGAGAGCTCCAAAATGCGGCGAGCTGACATGATGGCCAGCAAAAAGGCCACTTTGAATGAGAGCAAACTGAGCCCCGCTGAGTGCAAAGGTTCATATGGAGGCCCCATGAGAGATTGAAGAACCAAAGGAAGGTCCCAGGTCGGGAACCTGTGGACCACCGGGGGCGGAGATAGGAAGCCCCCCTCAGGAACCGACGGATCGTTAGAAAATGGGCCAAGGATGCAGAATGTTCATAAGACAAGACAGACGACAACGCAGCCACTTGCCGTCGGAGGGTATTCGGTGAGAGGCCCAACGACAGCCCCTTTTGGAGAAAACGTAAAATCTTGGGGATCGGAACACGCAAGGGGGAAAGACCCTCGGAAAGACACCAATCGCAGAACACTCTCCACGTCGCCGAGTAGATGCGGTTCGTGGATGGTCGCCGGGAGGCCTGGATGGTATCTATAACATCCGCATCATAATCTAAGTGACAGAGAGATCCCCGCTCAACTGCCAAGCGGTAAACTGCAGCCAGCGAATGTCCGGGTGCAGAACGTCCCCCTGGCTGAGAAGATCCGGTAACGACGGGAGCCTCCACAGGGGCACGACCGACAGGGCTCTGAGGTCCACATACCAAGCCCTCTGAGGCCAATGCGGAGCCACCAAGATGACCTCTGCCCTGTCCTCCAAAACCTTCTGCACCACCCTGGGCAGTAGAGGCAGGGGAGGGAAGGCATATAAGAGGCAGCGAGGCCAGGGAGTCCGAAGAGCGTTGACACCCTCTGCCCCCCGGGATGGAAAACGGGAGTAAAACCTGAGGAGCTGGGCATTCTCCGGCGTGGCAAATAAATCAATGAGGGGTTGGCCAAAGCGAACTGTCAGGTCATGGAAAATGTCCGGATGCAGGCGCCATTCCGTCGGATCTAACACCGAGCGGCTGAGCCAGTCCGCCTGCTTGTTGGCCTCCCCCGAAATATGCTCTGCCGTGAGGGACAGCAGGCAGCACTCCACCCACAGGCCGAGTCTCATGGCATCCGTCATTAATGCCTGGGACCGGGTCCCCCCTTGCCTGTTTACATGGGCCTTGGCCATCACATTGTCCATAAGGACAAGCACATGAGACCCCGAAAGCCGATGGTGAAAATGCTTGAGGGCAAGGAAAAGCTTCAACAAGTTGATTGGGTGAACGGCTTCCTCCAGAGACCAGCATCCCTGTGCTATAAGACCCTCGACATGAGCCCCCCATCCGGAGAGGCTGGCATCCATTGTAACAATAGTCCTGGCCAGCAGATGGAATAGTGACCCCTTGGAGATAGCTGGGGACAACCACCAGGACAGGGAGCATCTGACCCAAGGAGGGACCAGCACCTTGATCAACGAAGACCCTCTGCCCGATTTCTGAAAAGGCAAAAGGAACCATTGAAGTTCCCTGGAGTGCAGGCGAGCCCAAGGTGTAATGTCAATACACGAGATCATCTTTCCCAGAAGCGTGGACAAGAGAGCCAAGGAGACCCTTGGCTCTCGTTGGATCTGAATGACAATGTCTTTAATGCTGTCCTGTCGCTCTTGAGAAAGATAGACCCTGCACTCCAGGGAGTCAATGAGAGTTCCCAAGTGGGAAATGGAAGTGGACGGGGAGAGGTGACTTTTCGCCAAATTAACAGAAAACCCATGGTGTCATAAGGTGTCGATTGTTACCTGGAGATGTTGCACCACAAGGTGCTGAGATGATGCTTGCACTAAGATATCATCCAGGTAACACTGGACACGCATGGGCAAGGACCTAAGGTGGGCTTCCAGAGCTGCCAACACTTTGGTGAACACCCTAGGGGCCGAGGACAGGCCGAAGGGAAGGACCCTGTACTGGAAATGCCTACCTGCATAACAGAACCGGAGGAACTGTCTGTAATTCTTATTAATAGGAATATGCAGGTAGGCTCTTTTTTAGTCTAAAGAGACTAAAAAATCAACCCGCCAAATACACCCCAGAATGGATGGCAGGGAATGCATCTTAAACCTGTGGTAAGTTATATACAGGTTAAGATGCTTGAGGTCCAAAATGGGGCGCCAACCACCCGAGGATTTAGGAACCAAAAATAAAATGGAATAAAAACCGGTACCCCGTTGGTTCAGAGGAACAGGCTGAATGGCTCTGATGTCCAGCAAATGCTGGACCGCCTCATCCATCAGGGCCTGCTTAGCAGGAACCCCGGAAACGGGACACGGGAGAAAAAACCAGGGGGGAGGGGAGGAGAAGTCCAGTGTCAGGCCAAAGCGGACGGTCTGTCTAACCCAGGAATCCCGGGATGTCTGGTCCCACCTGTCAGCGAAAAGGGACAGCCTACCCTCAATGGGGAGACTAGAGTCAAGGCTAATGGGACCTACGGAAGGGCCGGGAACCACCGCCTCCCCCTAACAGATTGGTCTTGCTGGAGCTGTTTAGACCCGTACTGACCATGGGCCCAGGAAAGGCTGGAGCCCTGGTCAACTGAACAAAAGGGCCATCGAGCATAGGGGAACTGACGGAAGGCACCCTTTCTAGAAAAGGAGGGGAGGACACTCCTACGATCCCGAGACTCAACAAGGATAGGTTCCAGGGAATCCCCGAACAGCTGTTGGCCCTGAATGGGAGCAGATGCCAGGCGCCACTTGTGTCTCGCATCAGCAGACCACTGCCACAGCCAATGCAGTCGGCGGGCTATGACGGACACGGCGATTGCCTTGGACGCAAAATGGGAGGACCGCAGAGAAGCTTCTGCCGAGAACTGTGTCGCCGCAATGACCTTGTTGAGGTCCTGTTGAGTCCTCAGCTCCGAAGGGGACACCTGCTCCTGGATCTGCCTCAGCTATATCAGTGACGTGCGGGCGAAAAAAGATGCAGAAGACGAGACCTTAACTGCCCAGGCCGCAGCTTGGTGTGCCTTCAAAAGGGCCTGCTCCAGATGGCGCTCCTCCAGTTTCAGGAGCTCTTCTTCCTCCCCAGGCATAGCATTGAGGGAGTGCAAGGCCCTCACAGGAGCGTCCACCGATGGTGGATTCAACAAGGACACCAGCTCTGAAGCAACATTGAAGTACTTCCTATCCAGCGATGACAGCATAGGCCCCGAGGCTGGCGCTGACCACTGCTGCTGAACATTATCGATGAATAATTGCAGAGCAGGGATGACATCAAGCTCCGGCAAATGCTCAACAAAGAGAGGGTCTTGCAAGGAGGAAGACCCCTCTGATGGTACAGGAGCTGGGTTAGGCAGTCCCACGGCATTACGGGCCTTAAAAAGCAGTGACTTAAATAAACGAAGTTGATGAAGCTGACGAAGTTGACGAAGCTGACGAAGTTGTAGAGGCAGTAGTGATGGAGGCAGCAGCGACTGCTGCTGGCGAAGTAGCAGAGGCAGCGGCGATGGGGGCAGCAGAAACACTGACAGAAGAGGTCATAGGCACAGCCGCAGATAGGGGAGGGTGCAAGTCAGGGTTGACAAACCCAACAGAGCCCCAAACATCATCAGGAATCAGATGCAGACCTGGGCGATCCAAGGCCAATTGATACCCTTGGCTGGCACCCAGCTGCTGTTGTTCCCCCCGGGTAACGCGTGCACCATGACGTGCCTCAACCCACTCACTGGCCCGTGAAGGCTGAGATTGGGCCCGATGCCTCCTGGAGGGCGGGGGGGGAATGATCCCGACTTGAGTCTTCCCTAGGGGATTTCCTCTGCCTCTTGCCTGAAGGTTTAGCCGCCGTTGGAAGAACAGGGGTCGGCCATACTGAGCAGGATGCTAGACCAGAAACCGTCTGTCAAAGGAGCTTGAAAGGCACTTAAAATGGCCACCGGGCAGAAAAACAGCCTCAAGGGTGCTTAAAATGGCCACCGCTAATGCAGCAAGCAGTTAATAGCTTGTAATGGCTGCTGCGCAACGTTTAGGCGTGAAAACAAGCAGTGCTGAAGTGCCGACCAAGGGCAAGCCCCAAAACGGTCCAGACACACACTGCTGGCCGGCTTTACTAAGTCCTGAGTGAGTGGGGGCGATCGAAAGTGAGAAAGCCTGACAAACAATCCCACACCCCTCGCAGCCAAGCAGAAATAGGTGTGGAAGGGGAAAACACGTCCCAACCGATCGCCCTGTAGCCTGGGGCCAGCGGGCATAGCGGAGCGTTCAGCAGAAGCGGAGCACACAATCGAACTCACGGGGCAAGCAAACGTCGGCTCGATGTTCAAAAACCAGCTGCAAAAGCCGTTCCCCAGCTCCATGCTTCTCTCCTGTCGATGAATCGATAGCCCAGAAGCTCCGTTAATAGAGGGGCCGATAACGAGGCCCTCGTAGCCCAAGCGCAAGCGCTGAGACAAAAGGCTACTTAGCTGACAGCCGTCAGCACGGCAAGGGCAGCCACCCAAATGCCGACTCTTCCCCTGACTGTGATGATAATTGACAGGGGAAGGACACTCACAGGAGAAACTGATCAATTAAAAGATATACAGAATTCAGAGTTGAAACTAGCACTCAGAGAAGTCAAACTCCACGTCTTTCCTCACTGAGGACTGAGTCTAAACTGGGACAAGATGGCGGACAAAGCAAGAATTTTGATTGACAGACTCAGTCCTCATCCTGATTGGACGAGACAACCCACTCTGAATGCTAGCTTCAACCACCATGGAGAATAGAGAATTACAAAAGCAAATCATGTATGCTGATACCGAAAGCTGTAAAATGACCTTAAATGGTATGTATTGTTTTGTTACGTTTTGTTTTGTTTTTTTCTGTATTTGTAGTTGTTTTTTATGTTGTTTTTAAATACAAAATTGTTTAATAAAAACTATTTTTTTTTAAAAAAAAGAAACTAACTGTTCTCTTCTGCCTGTGTGTTTGCTTGTAACTGCTTGAAGAGGAATCTACAGTGGTATTGTATATATATTCTTGTATATAAAGAAGTTTCTTATTTAAATGAATTCTGCTGCATCAGTCTGCTGTGTGTGCTTTCTGGATTTAATTTTCTGCAACAAACTCTGATATAATAGCATTTTTCCAGTGTCAGGCACAGATGTAGCCTTGTCACACGTTAAACTGTTTACACAGTCATTTCATAAGTGAACCACATTTGTATGTTAATAGTTCTGGAATTACACTATCTATACCTGCAGCCATGCCACTTTTCAATATTTAGTAGTGCCAATAATTGACTATTTAACTGTTATCCAAGAAAACAAAATCACTACCAAAGCAATTAACTTCATTATTACATAGTTCTTCTGTTTTGAATATTTATTCTAATGTTAGGCAAAATTCGCTTCCCTATAATTATCATTCTTTGATTCTACTCCTATTTGCTGGGGCTACAGGGAACATATCTTCTATGTCTTTTGAAGGACAATGCTGCCTATATTTTTCTAGGCAGCTATTATTGTATATTCCCCCTTGGGTTTTTTTCTGCATTGTTAAATGTATCCAGTCATATTTTAAATATTTACAAGCTAAAGTTGTCCAAATAAGTTATTTTGGAATCTGTTGAATACCTGAATTTTCACAGCTTTCCACAATCTGATATGCAATAGATCCTAAGCTATTATTAGACACTACTGGGATGTTAATTTCAGTGGACCAAAAATTCAAAACCAAATCAAACCAAGATAAACAATTATAACAACGAAGTTACAATTTCTCATTTAATTCTTGTCCATATTTCTATTGCCTACACTTGCTAGCTTTAAAACTGCAATTATTGATCTGAAATGGGTTTTAATGAGCAATGGCTAATGGAAGCATTGTTGAATCTAGCTGAATAAAAAATATTTTTTTAGATTCTGCTGTGTGAAATCTAGAGTTGAAAATATTTTATTTTATTATTGATGGGGAAAAAATAATCCATTAGATAATATTTAACTTTGAACAATGAAAATTCATTGTTTACCTTAAGGAACATTTTCCATTACAAACTGCTCTGTATGTGAGACAGGCAGTGATAAAGCTACTAGAGATCTATTTTTCTAGAAACAATGCTTAAAAGCAGTTTAATTATTTTGTTCTTCTTTAAATCTCTTTGCCAAGAGTCCTTACTGGATTATGTATTCAACACCAAGAGATTAAAGATGTATATCCCTATAGCTACTACTGAACATTTCGCCACATAATCAGTGGGATTATCTTTCTAAAAAAGTAGATCAAAGCTGTGTTTTCTTGTGGGTATCAGATAATAAAGGCCAAACTAAACCAAACTCTCATCACTTTTACATCTATTCCCCCAGCTACTAGTACAAAACCAATGTGCATAAAAGAGCTAGTGGCAAATTCTTAATTCCTTTACAATTTCTGTATGCAGCAGAGCAGACCAATTTAAGGAGACTGCAGGAGAGATGACAATTGCAAGAAAATATTTAAGAGAGCATAAAGAAAACCAATTAATAGTTTGCAAATGTCTTTAACAGGAAAAATATAAATAATCTAAAGCAACCTATACTGCTTATAACTTGCTATGGTAGATAATTTTATTTGCATTTATTGGAATTTATTTCAAATAACGCATTTAAAAATTCAAAAATATGATATTGGAGAATACAGAGCACAACTGCATATTCAATAATTAACTAAATTTGCAGTTTCACAAGATAACAATGCCTTCAAAGACCAAGAAGAGGGTCAAGATAGGGTCAAGGGCTTATTTGAATTGAAAGATGGGAAATGGAAAATCTGTTTAGTTTTTGACCTATTATGTATTCTTCTGTCTTTAGGGGAATCCCAAGATTTTTCCTATGAAGAGTTTGGACAATTTTAGCATTAACATTTTCCTCTGTTGTCATTTAGGAAAATTATACATTGTTTGCCTTTTTTCACTTTTAACCACAACACCTATTAAAATGTATGCATTTGTGCTGGCAAGGTCACAGCCTTTGGTCCCAATCCAGTTAAAACTTGTTAGTACTATTGAAATGTGTTCTACACATGGCTATTCTTAAAAGGCCCCCAAATTATTGCAATTTATATGCAATGTGGCAGCTAAGTGGTGCAAGATACAGGAATCATATAAGACCCGTCATGAAAAATCTGCATTGGTGGCCATTTGCTTTCTAAACAACATTCAGGGAGCTACTGTTAAAGCTTAAAACCATAAAATGATTAACTTTTGGAGGGGACCAATGTTATCATTATGAGCATATACAGATCATAAGATCTGTAAAGAGAATTTTCTAAAGGATCTCAAGAGGCCATTTATCTGACAAACAGGTGATGTCCTCCATCATGTAGCTATAGAACTGACTTCCTTAGGAGTTGCCTTTGAGCGCTATGTATTTAGAGGAGCAGTTATTCTGTGGACATTTTGTTGATTAGTTTTTAATATTTATTTTATTTATTTATTTATAAAATTTATAGGCCACCCATCTTACCTCAAGGTAACTCTGGACAGCGTACAGTCCTAAAAGATAACTATGTAAACTAAAATATAAATAAGTTAATACAATAGCCAAACATTGTGGTCCAATTAAAGATGGGGAGGGCAGGAGCAGGATGGAGGGGTGGGTGGGGGAACTGTTGTTAAACAATCAACTACTTGTACTGAGATGCTCCCTATTGGACTCTCAAGCTAACTGGCAGAGCCAGGTCTTTAGGTTCTTATGGAAGGTCAGAAGGGTTGGAACCAACCCCACTTTGAGAGGACAAGATGTTCCAGAGGACAGGTACAATGGCAGAGAAGGCCCTTCTCCTGGATCCCACCAGCCGGAATAATCAGGCTGATGGGGCCCACAACATGCTCCTCTGCCAGCACTGGTGGGGCAAGCCAATTCCAGTGGGGTGAGATGGTCTCCCAAGTAGCCTGGACCCATGCCATGAAGGGCTTTAAAGGTGATCACCAAAACCTTGAATTGCACCCAGAAGCAGACGGGCAGCAAATGCAGCTCATGGAGCAGTGGTGTTGCACTCTGCACCAGCTATAGCTTCCGAATGCTCTTCAAGGGTATCCCCATGTAGAGCGCATTGCAGTAGTCCTGTCATGAGATAACTAGGGCCTGAATGACTGAATGCAGGGATTCCTAATCCAGGAAAGGCCACAACTGGCGTACAACCTGAAGTTGTGCAAAGGCTCTTCTATCCTAAATATTAACTTTAACATATATATATTTCAAAAAAATCTGTTTTATATTCTTTATTCTAATTGCTGTTAGTTATCTTGACTACTCAATTGAGTGTAATTGTAGGATCAAAATATTTAAATAATAATTGTCTTTGGCTTGTACAGACCTGACACACATAGGTAACTATATTTAATTATAGGATAGCTAACTTTCCATCTTATAAGCAAGCACGATCTGTCCTTTTACTTATCTTGACAAAATAAGTGCATAGGCTATACCAGTAATGGCGAACCTTTTTTGGCTCGGGTGCCAAAAGGGTGCGCACGCGCGCGATAGCATGCACGCGTGTGCCCACACCCATAATGCAATTTCCTGCCGGAAGTTCAGAAACAAAACGGAAGTGGAGCTGCCCTACTACTTACCTTCAGATAGTTGCTACCAGGCCTTGCACACCTTGGCCCATTTCTTCTGCAGCCGGCAAGGCTTTCCTGAAGGCCTCTGTAGCCGATAACAGAGCTCTGGATCGATGCGGAGCTCTGTTATCAGCTGCAGAGGCCTTTCCTAAAGGCCTTTCCTGGAGGCCTCTCTAGCCGATAACAGAGCTCTGGATCGATCCGGAGCTCTGTTATCGGCTGCAGAGGCTTATCAGAAAAGCCTTGCTGGCTGCAGAAGAAATGGGCCGAGGTGTGGGAGGCCTGGCTACAACTGTCCAAAACCAAAGAAGTTCCTGAAGACCTTCTGAAAGTGAAAAGGGAGCTGGGGGTGAGCACACAAGTGAACTTCCAGTTGGGCCGTTTTTTGCCGTCCCCAGGCTTCAGGCTTTCCTGAAGCCTGGAGAGAGCGAAAACAGCCAAAAAGAAGGCCGAAAATCAGCTGGCCAGCGTGCACATGCGTGTTGGAGCTAACATAGGGCAACACCTCGCATGCCCTCAGATATGGCTCTGCGTGCCACCTGTGGCACGCATGCCATAGGTTCGCCATCACTGGGCTATACCATTTAAAAACTGCATCTTTTTGGATGATCAGGATCTGAGAAAGATAGCAATAGCAATAGCACTTACTTATATACCGCTTTACAGTGCTTTACAGCCCTCTCTAAGCGGTTCACAGAGTCAGCATATTGCCCCCAACAATCTGGGTTCTCATTTTACCCACCTCGGAAGGATGGAAGGCTGAGTCAACCTTGAGCCGGTGAGATTTGAACTGCCGAACTGCAGCTAGCAGTCAGCTGAAGTAGCCTGCAGTACTGCACTCTAACCACTGTGCCACCTCGGCTCTAGATGGGCCATTGTTTTTCCTATTTGTGATGTGTTTCTTTAATATTGAAAGCAATTCCAGAAAAAGTAGTGTATAAGACTAGTAGCTACTAGTCCAATCTTAGCCATGACACTCATTGATGAGTTTAGGCTAGTTCCTCTCTCACAGCTCAATTTACATCTTTTGGATAGAAAGTATTTAGGAGGAGCAGTTCTACATTGTTTCAGGATTTCAGTGACAGGCGACATAGAAGAAACCCTCATGAACCAACTGAAATGTATAAAACCATTTAGGAACTGAAGATATTCCACTAAGAGTTCAAAATCTATCATAAATATAACCACTTGCCAAGAGAACTCAGACTGCTTATTAGGTGGCTCAACTTTTAGCTGTTTGTAACAATATTCCTTATCTATTTGCATTAAACTTCACAAGCTTGCCTTATGAAACAATACTGAATAGATGGCAAAATATTGGATTCTCTACAATTGTGATAATACAGATATGGTGTACCGTAATCATGTTGGAGTAACTTTGCTGATGTAGCAAGTCATATAATGAAGGTATTGAACAAACTTTTTACATTAAACATTTTGCAACTCAGCACAAATCTTAATGTTAAGCAACAACTAACTGTAATAAAACATTGTTATACTTTAAGAATTGCATTTATTGTTCACTTGTTTCAGATGAAGGTTTATCTGCGACAATTCTGAATTTAAAAAAAAGTAAAGTTTTTTTAATATATTTTCTCCTGAACTGCCTGAAAGTCTAAACATTTTATATTTTGCAAAATGTAACCTGTGCAAATAAAATTATATACACATACACACACACACACACACACACACACACACATGAAAGGTGGATGGTTCACTGCCATGAAACATATACTGTTCTTTTCAGAAACTAGGGTTGTAAAAATAATAATAATTTGAATTGACTAAAAAGACAATGGGGTATTTTCAGTACATGATGTTGATGTACAAAAGCAATGCTTTTTTTAAAAAAAAATAACATATGTATCTTAACATATTTTTTTCACTAATAAACATTGTGTACAAAATACATTCAATAACTTTATTTCACTTTCATGCCCAATAATTGTATTTTAACTTCTGCCATGCACAGAATTTAATTTAAAAATGGTTTATCTTTGTTCTATCTTTCTATATAGAAAACCAATTTGCTGCATTATTATTGATTTGAACACATTTTCTCCTGCAGCAGCCAGGCTTTTCTTCTGGGTGTATGGAAGGAGGGAGGGAAGAAAGTGGAGATAAAATAAAGATCACAAAATGAACCTACACTCAGATAAATTTGCCCAGGCTTAGATGAATGACTTCTTGTATTAACTTTTTGGCTTGCAGCCATTGAAAATATTATATGCACATTGCCAAATTGTTTAAGTGTCCTTTGCAGTTGTAGGAATTAGTTCTTTCATTCATTTTGGTCTTTAACAGGAGTATGCAATCTTGTGGAATCAGTGGGCACTTCAGAATTTGAATATGATGTCATGAGGTCTTCTTCCAAAATGAATGTTAAATTGGCTTCTCTTCACAAAATAGTTGTGATGGTCACATGGCCAGTCAAAAAACAAAATGGCCATTTTGATACCACCCCTCTCTATTCCACCAATTTTTGTCTTGTTTTTTCTGGTCAGGTGGGGAATATTTAAAATCATGGCTTTTCTAAGAATGCCAATGGAGTTTTTGTGAGGCTCAAGTGCATTCTAGGAAGTAAAGATGATGGTTATGAAGTGTTGTTTTGCTAAAAAACCAAGTTCTCATTCAATTTGTTTTTAGTTGAGACAAGCTTGACACACAAAAGTCATATAGGGTACAGAACCTGGTGGGCATCAAAGAATATATTGCTTGAAACTTGCAAGCATTTTACTACATATCCCTCTTTAGCAAATAGTAAAGAGGTGGATTAAAAATATTTGTCAGTTATTGTCAGAACAAATAATGCAAGTTATAATCAAGTAGAAATTAATCAAGCACTGAGTTATGAGAGCTTCATATCTTCCTTCTTGGAAAAAAAGATTGCTTAGACCAGAAAAGCTTTAAAGGCTTAGATCAGACTGTTAGTTGGCTTAATCCAGGTTTTCAAAAGGTTTGCTTCTGATATTCGAGATAAAGCTTTGAAGAAATGGTATGGAGCAGTCAATCTGTTTTCATAGGCATCTCATTGTCCTTTAAGCTTCTTTTGCCCCATTTTGTGGCATATTTAGTCAATAGGATACATGATTTTTAGGATGGGGGTGGGGACAGGGAAGGCAATTGCATGAAAAAGCCTTTGTGTAGTTGTCACTAGGAATTAAATTGGCAGTGGAATAGTGTATTTAATCTTTAATGAAAAGTTTATTCCTTTTGGGATATTTTTTAATCCAGTGTTTTTCAGTTTTACAAAAGCTGATCTCTATCCCTTGAACATCAGTATTCTAGCTTGGGAATCAGAAATGGAAAAAAATAAATTCCTGGGAATTTTTTTAGTAACTTCCACTAAAGCAGCACCAGCAAAGGAACAACCAAGCAATTGTGTCTGAATTTATTCACACTAAGTCAAAACTGTAAGCAAAATCACCCATTAATGAAAGGTGACTTATTTTAGAATTTGTTTTTAAGTGCTAATCCCATCTGAAGTCAAGTACAAATGAGAATAATACAAAGAAACAATTAAATTACATTATTTGCTATTAATCAAGAAAGACATAAAAAAGGAACATTATGTATAACACATGAGCAGAAACACAAGGGGTAAAAATGTTGTTCAATCACGTCCCTTGTCATTTCTTCAGATTTAAGATAATACATTTATTCTTATGGTGTATACATATATGTCTATATGTTCATAAAAGTAACAAAGCTGGATTTTCTTTTTCTGGTTGCAGAATTTTGGATTTGTTGTGGCCTTCTTTTCATACTGTATCAGAGGTGGGTTCCTACTGGTTCTAACCGGTTCTTTAGAACCGTTAGTAAATTGGTGATGATGTCATAGAGCCGGTTCTGTCAGTGTCTCCGTGGGTGCTGCCATCTTGGATTTTGCTTCTGCGCATGCAAAATCCAAAATTATTTGATTGCTGCGGGGGCGCGTGCATGGCGTGACCCTGAGCAAACTGGCAGCAAAAGGATCCAGAACCCACCCATGTACTGTATGAATAACCTTGTCAGATTGGTCACAGCTGCTCCCTAGGAAAGAAAGACCCTTGATTCCATAGAGAAAGGGTACTTTTACTAGAGATGCTGGGTGTAGCATGAGCGAGGCAAACTCTGAAGAAAAACCACGTGAAAATCATATGTTGAAAGCAATCCCCAATGTCCAAACCCTTCCCCCTGGGAGAATCAGTCCTGTTCTGATGTTTTGGGAACCTGGTGCCTCCGGCACTGCGGTAAATTCTTTTTTCCATACAGAACCTGACAGTGCCTAAAATTACTTGCAAATATCTTTTATATTAATTTTATAAGGAAGAATGATCTGTGGTGTTTAATTAAATCTTAGGAGGTTGCTTAAGCTCTGATCTACATACTTTTGCATGTGGTATAAAACTCAATGGAAGATTTTAGGAAACAGACCACATATTTCTATCCCTCATCATTCCTTCCCACACATCTGGAAGTTTCCCTCTTGGCCTTCCAGATTCTTCATAACAGTTCAGATAATTAAAAGAGAAGTTAGATGATTACTCCAGAGAAATAAGAATTTCCGTGCATGTAGCATGAACAAAACGGAATGGTTTCCTAAAGTGACCATTATCTCCATTGCCTGCATTGTCTTTATAGTAAACCATTCAGACTCAAAATTAAATTAATCATCCTTTCACTTATCTTCTTAACAACACTCACTACTGCATATATTGTGTAGTTGTTCTCTATGAATTCATAGTACACTAACATTTGTCTGCACCCAGAAAATTAAACATGTAAAAAGACACAGAATTTTGCATTAGTAAAGGGAGCAGTTTAGTGTAGTGATAAGGTACTTGGCTAAAAACTAGGGTACTGTGAATTCTACTCATGCCTTAGGCACAACACCAACTGGGTGACCTTGGGCCAATCAATCTTCTCAGGCAGCAGGAAATGGCAAACCTCTTCCAAAAACATTGCCAAGAAAACTGCAAGGAATAGTCAAGGCAGTTGACAAGAGTCAACATTGATTAGAGGGGGGAAAAGAGGGGGGAACAAAATGAATGCAGTATTTAGTCCCCTTCTGTGGCATCATTTTATCAAGATGGTCAATTATAGTATACCAATATTTCAATCCTCAGTATGATATAATTTAACAAATCTAGAAGCCCTTGCATCATTGTAAAATCTACTTAGTACAGTTCACACCAGACTTATTCTAACTTGGTATTCTCCCATCATCTGTGTTTTCAATTACATTTCCCAAGATTCTAAACCAGCATAGGGTTTGGCTCTGTTGACTAGCATTTATAAGCTTTAACTAGCGTTATGTCACAAAGGTTTCCTTCAAATTTATAAGCTGAGTTGTAAGATAATGACTGACCCAAAGTCAGATCCTATGATCTTCCAGAACACATTACTGATATAGTTGCCAGGAGGATAAGGAGTTTAGGTCTCCTTATCCTAATCTCAAAATTTAACCACTACATCACACTTCTTCTAGAAGCACTTTAAATATTTATTATTTCCACATTCTGTCTAAAAATTTGGAGAGAATTGATTGGTAGGAAACATTAAGGTCTATCACAGAATTGTTTTGATGGTACTGATTGACTGATCAATCAATTGCAATCACTCTTAGTGACTATATTAGATCATTTTCCCCCATGACAACCTGTTCCTAACCTTGTCCTTCAGATAGCAATAGCAATAGCACTTAGACTTATATACCGCTTCATAGTGCTTTACAGCCCTCTCTAAGCGGTTTACAGAGTTAGCATATTGCCCCCAACAATCTGGGTCCTCATTTTACCCACCTCGGAAGGATGGAAGGCTGAGTCAACCTTGAGCCAGTGAGATTTGAACCGCCGAACTGCAGCTAGCAGTCAGCTGAAGTAGCCTGCAGTGCTGCACTCTAACCACTGCGCCACCTCGGCTCTTATATATAATATATGATAGATATATAATAGATCTTCCATCTATTGCCATTGTCATTGAACACCTACTTGTTCATCGTCCTCTTCTTTTTCCTTCCTCCTTTTCCAACATTAGAGCCTTCTCCAGATATCTGGGTCTTCATATAATGTATCTGAAATAGGGTAATTTGAGCCTAGTTCTGGGTGCCTTGAGTGAGAATTCTGACTTGATTTATTTGATGATCTATTTGCTTGCTTTCTTGGCTGTCCATGGTATCATCAGGAGTTTTCTCAATACTAACATTCAAAACTGTTGATATTCTTTCTATTCTGTTCTACAAATCCCAACTTTTGCTTCCATATGTTTTCACAGGGAATGCCATGGCTTGTACTATTCCACTCTTTGTGGGCATAGACACATCATGGTATCTGAATATCTTTTCCAGAGTCTTCATAGCTGGCCTACCAAACACTAATCTGCAGTATATTTCTTGACTGCTTGTTCTTTCACTGTTGATGATTGATTCTAAAAGGCAGAAGCTATCTACCAGTTCAGTATCTTCATTGTAGCTCTAAGACTGGCTGTTGTCATTAGCTTAGTTTCCTATATTTAATTTTAGTCCCATTTTTCCTACGTTTTTTTACTATGTTTCTTGAGTTTTATTACAAGAGCTTGCAGATCATTTGAATTTTTTGATGTAGTGTTATTAGCCTAGTGCAAGTTATTGATATTTCTTCCTCCAATTTTAAAAATGCTAATTATTTTTCCAATGCAGCTTCCTTTAATATGTGTTCAGTGTATACTTGAATAAATAAGGGAAGAGCCTATAGCCTGGACACATCCCTTTGACAACCTGGAACCAATATATATTTTGCCATGTTCTGTTCATATTTCAGCTTTCTGATCTGCAAATAGTTTTTGCATGAGGACAATGAGATGTTTTTGGGTTTCCATTTTTCCAGCTTGACATGATTGCCATAATCAAAGGCTTTTCTATAATCAATGAAACACATACTGATTTCTTTTTTATATTCTTTCTCAATGATCCAGCATGCATTACTAATAATGTCTCATAGTCCCTGGGCTTTTCTAAATCCAGATTATGGATTATGAAATTATAGTCCAAAACATATGAAATAAAAATATATGTTTGGCATAACTACAAGCTCCTAGAAAAGTATGATAAATTTGCACATTCTTATACTATGGAGAAAAGTTCAAGACCATTTAGAAAATGCCCAGACACCATTAAAAATGCAAAATATTCTTGGCAGGAGAGAGGCAATCACTACCTATTTCACTCAGCATAATGCTTGGCTTACATTACAGCCAAGCACTGCTGAAGCCAACAGATCTCCGCATATTGTAACTCTTTAAATATTATTGAAGCTAGCCTGGATGGGAAAGCCCATATCAGGAAGAAACCAGCTCAGTGTATTTCAGCTTCAGCTTGCAACCACTCTATTCAATAGATAATTTTTACATCTTCAGTGCTCTACCAGAGAGTTTGGAAAGTCCAGTCATGAACAGGAAGTAATGGAGACAAAGCAGAATTTCTTAGTCGAAGCTCAGATGCAGAACTGCCTTATTGTTGTCATGGCTACAAGTTCCATATGGCTAGAATCATGGGTTTCTAAAAAGAATGATGCAGTCTCATCATTCTCAAAGCTGATACACACACACACACACACACACACACACACACACACACACACACACACACACACACCAAATTAGTCTACTATAGTTTGACCATGGCTTACAATGAAAGAAATCATATATCTTGAAATCAATCATTTAAGTTAGTTAGACTGCTTTCCTACAAGTACTTCTTTCTTGGAATCTTATTTTTAGCTGATTGTAAATTAGCAAGACAGTTATTAATCCATAAGATTCTTTTCTGACAATTGAGACATTCATGATCAAATGGAGACTAAGATGTAAACAAGTTCTTCCCTTGGCCATTTATCTTTTTACAGTTTCACTGAGTATAATACACCATGGATCTTTAAAATGCCAAATCTGTGACCCCTTTATTTGTAAGGTCACCTTTGTTGCTGGAGGGAAAGTTAATAAACTGCAACTGACTCCAGACTTTACAGTCATTGTATCCAATTCATAACAACATCTTAATAGCAGTGTGACTAGATAAGAAGACTGAATCTAGTGAATGAAGAACTTCAAGCTTCAGAAATAAAACAGCTTATATGGAACTCAATATCAGCAAATCAGATCAGGATAGCCTTGAAAGCACACCATATACTGTGTTTGCAGGGCATGGACAACCAGCCAACTTCTACCATAAGGAAAATATTCACATTTGAGCAGAATCCTCATGAAGTGAGGTTTGATAATCCTGTAATAATCCTGTAAAAACAGGAAGTGAAGGCTCTCTCTTTCATCTTAAAAATATGAAAAAAAGAAAGAAATATTTATAGTGATATTTATAGTGCTACTTAACTCAATATCACTGAAGGGAGAGTTGCAGAAAATTTATTCAGTTCTACCTTTTCTGCTTTTGTTTCCAGCATGGTGTTGCTGATAATGCTGAAAAACAACTAGGAGAAAGAGAAATATTATTACAGCAGTTCTATTTTTATAGCAGGTAGAAATTAAGAGTCACTGGACAGGGAGGTGTGTGGGGTATAAATTTAATTAATAAATAACATTCTTTTTCTTCTTTGTGTGACTCAACTAACTATGCATAGTTTACTTCCAAATAATCCCAGAGCACTTTTATAGGTCTAAGTATCTTCAACCATATCACTGTTTGGATTTAGCTGTTGAAACAATATGGCAACTTACCTTGATCCTAGTAAGTATACCATAAGTACAACAGAAACTAGGAACAAGCCTTTCCCCAACTTAGGTGCTGAAAACTTGTGTGGTTTCACAAAAATGGTGAATGCACCATACTCTGAGCAATTTTCTTTTTTCCTTTCCTGTCCTTTCCTTTCCTTTCCTTGCCTTTCCTTTCCTTTGCTTTGCTTTGCTTTGCTTTGCTTTGCTTTGCTTTGCTTTGCTTTGCTTTGCTTTGCGTTGCTTTGCTTTGCTTTTCTTTGCTTTGCGTTTGCTTTGCTTTGCTTTGCTTTGCTTTGCTTTGCTTTGCTTTGCTTTGCTTTGCTTTGCTTTTTCTTTTCTTGAGGGGAATATGGTAAGTCTGTAAGATTTGGAGTCATAATAATAATATATGCACAGACATAAGAAAGCCTGCTTCTTATGTTAATTGCTAGATAATATCTGTGAAGAGTTCTAATTAAGTCTGCATCCTGCATGATACCTGCTGCTACCTTTTAAAGAAGTCCTTAATGAAACTAACTCTTACTGCCCTGCATGGGGTGACCATCTATCATCACTATTCCAATAAACTAAATATGCCAGGAATATATGAACATTGTTAACATTTTCTACTGACACTCATTCCATGTATTCTCATTGACCATTTGATATTTCAAAAATCTATTATTCAGTACCTACTAACTTACTGTCAATGCTAGATAAGAAACTAGCCTTTTAGAAAGGACCAAAGTGGGAAATAATCTTGATTAGGGATGGGTGTATGATTTGGGGTGTATAGATTGCTATATAAGGGGGATTTGCAGAACTTTTCTTGCCTTGCCAAGATCGTTCTATTCCCAGATCTCCTAGATTGTCCAGATTTATGGAGAAGCTTAGTTAAACCCTTCAATGGACTCTGCTAAATTTGACAGTCAATATTCAGATGGAAAATTCTTCTGATTGCATCTGATATTCTTTTATGCTCTTTGAAAATGGAATTATTATGATATTACGATAGTGAGCTATCTGCTGGTTCTGGGATGTTGGCAAATATCTAATCCTACTATCCTCTGCAGCTAATCTCTTTCTGTGTTATCCATCCACTGGTTCATAAACTCAAACATTAACACCTCTATGTCTTTTCCCCTCTTTGTTCTAAAGTACTGAATGTTGATAGTAAGAAAGATTACCTTGACAGAGATTTGCAAACCCTATTACCAAAACAAGAAAGAGTGATATCTTAAGCTCATACAGACACAAAATATTGGGAAGAGACTCAGACAGACTCCTTCCTAATTCAGAGGGGTATACGAAGGGGAAGGAAGTACAGCATAATCAGACTTGCAGGATTCTAGCTTCCAAGTAAGGTCCTATGGTAGACTAAACATCTCTGAAGGAGAGGAAACAGCACTGCAGCAGTGAATAACAGTGAGCAGTAACTTCTACCTGGCAAAGGAGAGACTAAGAGGTCACCCATCGGCATCCTGGACTGCTGCTTCTCATGAAAAGGCCATGGAATAGAAGTCTTGTGGTTTTCTGATTAGTAGAGTACATAGAGTCAGAGCTTGCTTGCACAAGCAAGCACAGCCTTTAGAGGATACTAGGTTTGACCAACCTTCACTTTCTTAACTACTTTGGATGCAACCAATTTATGGTTGAAAACAGCGGGGAAAAGAAAATGGCCTCTGATTGAATTAGATTTCTTTCTTAATTACAGAAAAACAGAGAAAATAATATTTTCAAAACACTTTAAAACAACTGCAAAGAACTTAATCAAGTTCTTGATTAAGAAAGTAGCCTTACTCTTTGTAATTGATTTACTTTTACTTTGGAATTAAAAATTTAAAAATGGTGACCACCAGAAAAGCTTCAAACTAAGGTGAGGAAAGGAGAGTTTCGTTAGAGTAACCAATAGAAAAAGAAATTACCCAAGAAATATTGCAAAAATATTTGAAGAAATGGGAAAGCTGGTATCTGAATCTGTCAAATCTGTCAAAAATGAGTTGGTTGTTTTTGAAGGGAGAATAGAAGAAGCGTTCATAAAGATGAAAGAGGAAATGAAAAGTTACAGAAATAATTGAATCTATAGCACAACTTACAGGAGAAATTAAATCAAATTAATGATAAAGTGGACGTTTTAAAAAATAAAACAAAAATAATAAACAGAAATGGTAAAGGACTTAGTCAATTTGGCAAAGTGCACAAGAATATTCTTGTGCACTTTGTCAGAAAGAAGACTAGAGATCAGGTTTTGTAGCAGCATTTCATACTAGACTGACGGTTAGTAATGCAGATGTGATTGTGCTTAAAGAAATCCTGATTAGAATATTGCATAAATGAAAATATTTTTGTCTGACAAACTGAAACAGAAAAAGGTACCATTTTGTTGTTGTTTTTGTTTTATTTTTTGCATTTTTTTTATTTTTTAACTCTCCACATGTATACATCAGTACATATACCTTAACATCTTGTCAGATATTAACATACATTTATACATTATCAAATAAACAAACATAATAATTTACATATATCATTATCAGATTACTCGTCTGTTTCCCCCACTATATCATGTCACTCCCCTCTCTCTTTACCTCCCTCCCTCTCTACCTTCTTTCTCCTTCTCTCCCCTCTTCCTACTTCCCTCTTCTTCCTTCCTCTCACTTTCTCCTCCTCTTTCCCAACCTCTCCTCACCTCTCTCTTCTCCTTCTCCTTCTCCTCCTTCCTTCAAGCCTCCCTCTCTCCTCCTAACCTCTTCCTTCCTTCTCTCCACTCCTCCCCTCTTTCCCCTCTCCCTCTCATTTCACTCCAGAGTGTGTCTATTCATATATATTTTATGGGTAACATCCGAGCAATACATCTCACTATACTTCCATAATTTCTAGTACTAGTAATAACCTTAACTCTCCTTTATGTTAATACTTCTATATATCTAATCCCTTTAGGTATATATTTATGCTAATGTAGTGCTACCTACAAGAATCAAGTATTTTTGTCTTCGTTCTGATATTGTAAAGTCCCCTCGGCATCTTCCAATTGTTTAATCCATTTTTTTCCCTTTCCCTTTTTCATTTTATATGCTAACCCTGGTTTATTTGCCTGTTCAAAAAAAATTTGTTTAGCTGTTTTTATTTTCCATTCCACCTCTTCATTTTCTATTAAATTCATTTTGTGTTTCCTCAAATCCATTAAATTTTTAATCTTTTTATTTTGTGTATCTTTCTGAAGTTCTTTCTCAAATTTCTTATATTCCTCCTCTAGTTTTTTTCTTAATTTGTCTTTTCTGCTTATTTTTTTTATTCAAATATGTCATAGCAAGCCCTCTAATATATGCTTTCACTGTATCCCAAACAGTTTGGAGTGAAATATCACTTTTTTAATTTTCTTTAAAGAAGAAAAACATTTCTTTTTCCATAAATTGCTGAAATTCCTTTTCATTCAATATCTCTTGGTTTAATGTCCATCTTGTTTTCTTAAGAGCCGAGGTGGCGCAGTGGTTAGAGTGCAGCACTGCAGGCTACTTCAGCTGACTGCTAGCTGCAGTTTGGCAGTTCAAATCTCACCGGCTCAAGGTTGACTCAGCCTTCCATCCTTCCGAGGTGGGTAAAATGAGGACCCAGATTGTTGGGGGCAATATGCTGACTCTGTGGACCACTTAGAGAAGGCTGTAAAGCACTATGAAGCGGTATATAAGTCTAAATGCTATTGCTATTCCTTTGCCCTTTCCAAATAGTTGTAATTGGATTATGGTCTGTCCATATGTTTGCTTCTATATTTATACTTTGTATATTTGCTAATAAGTCTATTGACATCCACATCATGTCTATTCTCGACCAGGACATATGTCTATTAGAATAAAAAGTATATTGTTCCTTTTTCGGAAACTTTTCCCTCCAAGCATCTAGTATATTTAATTCATCCACCATAGTGTAGAAAGATTTTGGAAGTGTTTTCCTTAATTTCTTATTCTTCTTTGTTATTTTATAGTTCAAGTCTGCCTCTACAATAGCATTAAAATCTCCCAGCATACATATATTTTCATATTCCAATTCCATTATTTTCCAGTGTAATTTTGCATAAAAATTTTCTTGGCTTTCATTTGGGGTGTAGATTGCCATCACGACCACAAACGAGAAGCCAGACTGCAGCTGCATCATTAACCACTCCAAACCCCTCTAATCCATACAGGAAGCAAACTGACCCCCAACCAATTAGAACACAGCCAAGCCCCCAACCAATCCCAACACACCTCCACCCAATCAGAACACAGCCAAGCCCCCACCCTATCAGTTCAAACCCCACTGGCAGTTAAAAGGAAGAAACAGCTGCAATTCTCACATTGCTCCTAGAAGCAGGAGGCTGAAGACACAAGCCTGATAATCAGCCTGAAGATGACGAATGAGACTTCGTCGAAACGTTGCAATGACATCTCCAACTTCACGCGGGAGAAAACCCGAATAACCACAGACCTACATACAAAT
>QLTV01002141.1:5380159-5393449 GCA_003457575.1 Thermophis baileyi
CCCTTGCCTCCTCAGGCCAAGTCTTCACTGATTTAATTGTTGGTTTTGTGGTTTTACGTCTTTGCCTGTAAGCAGGTACAAGGCGAATCATGCAATGATCAGAGTGTCCCACAGCTGCTCGTGGTAAAGACCGATTAGCATCTTTTAGTGTTGTGTAGCAATGGTCTAAAGTATTCTTGCCTCTAGTGGGACAATTGACATGCTGAAAGTATTTTGGTAGCTCTTTCCTTAAGTTTGCCTTGTTTAAATCTCCCAAAATAATGGCCAGTGAATCGGGGTATTTGGCTTCAGCCTCCATAATTTGGTCAGCTAGAGTTCGTAATGCCTTGTTTACACATGCTTGTGGCGGGACATACACAGCAATTAGTAGAAATGAGGAGAACTTGCGTGGAGAGTAAAATGGTTTACAGTTGATAAGTAAAGACTCTAAGTTTTTGTGACAGAATTTATATATTATAGTTATATCCTGAGACCAGGATATAAGCTGAGCTGTTGTTGATATATAAGCATAAGCCTCCTCCCTTCTTTTTACCAGATGTTTCTGCAATTCTGTCTGATTGTTGAATCTGAAACCCTGGGATATGCAGGTTGCTATCATCAATTGATTCATTTAACCAGGTTTCAGAGAAGCATAGGGCTGCTGAATTGTAAAAATCAGAATTGTATCTGTTTAAAAGGAGTATTTCATCCATCTTATTAGCAAGTGAACGTAAGTTGGTTAGGAAGATTGAAGGCAGGGGGGTTTTATTTCTCCTATTCCTTAGCCTGTTTAAAATTCCCGCCCTTTTACCTCTCCATCTTCGTTTTCTCCGTTTGGTTTTTTTGGTAATTCATAGCTCCGGGGAATTTGCTTCTTCCTGTGTTAGAATCTCCTCCACGTTTGTAAAGACAAGGGGGCGGTGAGATCACAGAAAGTTGCTCCTTAAAGAAACGTTCCTTAATTCTTAGCAGATGGTCTCGTGAGTATGAAGTCGGTAGTGAGTCACAGAGAATAATAAAAAATAAAGAAACCATTAGAGAGCATTTCACTGAGGCAGCCTTCGGCGGCACCATCTTGGATCCATAATAATACAAATAAGTATGTGTAATCCTAATCTTCCAAGTTCAACAGTACTATTCTCTCTTTATAATTCTGTATCATTTTTCCCATTAATTCATTTAAACATAGATAACATTTCTTTGCGCCATGTACTGTATTTGTTATCCCCTACTAAATTACTAATATTTAATATTTTAAGAATTACTCATTATTCCACCATAACTTCAATATTCCAGATGTGTAGGATTACTAATAAAGCCAAATATTAACAATATTTAATCAATCCTGGGAGTGTATCTCAAAATCCCCACAATTTCTAATCCTTAATATTTTAAATTCACAATATACCACTATTAATGTTAATAATACAATTAAATTACCTAATCCTAAATTTTCATCTACTAAGCTTAACTTATTTTTAGTTATAATAAGTTGTATTATCTGTTAATATATATACTACTATTTTCCTTTGGTTTTTTGCCAAAAAGGCAAATAAGAAACAATATGAGGACAATACTGGATGTGTTAGAGTACTATGAAGGGCATAGTGAGACACAAGTGGCATTGATATTTTTAGATGCCCAAAAAGCTTTTGATAATGTGAATTGGGATTTTATATTGAAACAGTTAAAATATGTGTAATTTGGTGAAAATTTTATAAATGTGTTTAAAGCAATATATTCCAATCAAGAGGCAAGAGTCATAATAAATGGGGAAGTAACACAAAGTTTTAAGATTCAGAAGGGTACGAGGCAAGGATGCCCATTATCACCACTACTGTTTATATTAACCTTAGAGGTATTAACAAGAATAATCCAGAAGGATAAACAAATTAGAGGACTGGAAATTAAGAAAGAAGTTTACAAACTGCAAGACTTTGCAGATTATCTTGTATTTGTTATAGAAAAGCCACTACAATCTAACTTGCAGCTTATGGAAGTACTGGGAGAATATGGGGAAGTAGCTGGATTGAGAGTAAATAAGGAAAAAACTAAAATGGTAGTTAAAAATATGTCCAAAATACAAAAAAAAAAGAGGAATTGATGGAGAGAACAAGTCTCCAAATAACGAAAAAAAGTGAAATATTTGGGAATATTATTAACGGCAAGATGTATAACAATTAAAGAGGACAATTACAGCAAACTAAACGATCGAATAAAGGCGGATCTGGAAAGATGGGGAAAGTTGCAACTCTCCCTTATGGGGAGAATCGCAACCATAAAAATAAACATCTGCCAAAAATTATTTTCCTATTTCAGAACATACCTATAAAATTAGACAAAGAATATTTTAGAAATTTGAACAAAATGATATCTAAATTTATTTGGCAAGGGAAAAGACCTAGAATTAAATTAAAATTATTACAAGAAGCTAAAGAAAGAGGAAGATTTGGCTTACCGGACTGGGAAAGATATTATCAAGCTGCCGCACTCACATGGGCGAGAGAATGGATAAATTTAAGGAATAAGAGGTTATTAATGTTGGAAGGACATGACATGCAAATAGGATGGCATGCATTTTTGTGGGTTGGCAGACATAAAGCTCACCAGTACTTCCAAAGGCATCATGTCAGACGAGCTATCTTTGAAGTTTGGATAAAAGTTAAACAACAGAACTATATGGACATTCCGGCCTGGCTCTCTACATTAGAGGTGTTGGTGCATCCAAATTTTATGAATATGGGGAAAGTAGTTACATATAAGGATATTCTAAATGAAGGAGGGGATCTAAAATCTAGAAAAGAATTACTAGAGAAAGGGGTAGAATTGGAATGGTGGGCATACCTGCAGATTAAATCACGCTATATGAAAGATAGAAAAGAATGGAGTACTAAGAAAGAATTAACGGCATTAGACAAAATTTTACTAGGAGCAGATGAAAAGGCGATAAAGAAAATTTACCAATATTTATTGGAGTATAAAATGGCGGAAGAACAAGTGAAGGAAACTATGGTAGCATGGGCCCAAAATTTTGGTTATAATATTGATCTGGACAAATGGCAAGACCTATGGGAGAGGAACATGAAACTAACCTTAGCTACGGCTTATAAAGAAAATTTATATAAAATATTCTACAGGTGGCACCTTCCACCTATAAGGTTAGCAAACATGAACAGGAATCTATCACCGCAATGTTGGAAATGTAATTCAGTGATAGGATCTTTTTATCACATGTGGTGGTTATGTATAAAAGCTAGGAAATTTTGGCACCAGATAAAGACATGGCTGGAAGAGATACTAGACCAAAATATAGATTTGAAACCAGAATTATTCCTACTAGGAATCACAAAAGAGAAATATGACCAAGGACAGATATACTTAATGCTGCATGTTATAACTGCAGCAAGACTGGTTTATGTGCAATATTGGAAAAACGAAGAAATCCCCCCGGAAGAAGAAATAATAAAGAAAATTTTGGCCCACGCAGAAATGGACAGGCTGACATTAGAACTCAAAAATAAGGGTGAGACAGAATACTTTGAAATATGGAACAAACTGTATCAATGGCTGGAAAGAAGGAAAAGGAGTCGGAGAAGAAAAGACTTAAGGTTTGGAGAACGGAAACTGGACAATGCTTAGACAAATAAACAAACGAAGACAAGGGATATGTTTATAAGACGTCCTCTACTTCCGCATTTAACTCTGTCGACATCCAGACCATATCAATTCTGGACCACGATTTGTGTCTGTTCGAATAATATGTAAATTGATTTTCCCCTTGGTTTCACTCTCTCCAACTATCTTGTATATTCAACTCCTCTACCATTTTGAAAAAAGATTTAGGTAGTATTCTTCTAATTCCTTTCCTTGCTTTATTGCTTTTATAATCTAATTTTCTATCAACTATAGCATTGAAAGTATAATAAGTACTGTGGATAGGGAAGAATAGTCTATGACCATTTTTCTCAAACTGCTGTTCCAAACAATGTTTAACCATCAGCCGTCTTTAGGATTATAAGAATGGTGCACACATCTGTGGGCACCAGACTGAGGAAAGGTTCTGTACAATGTATTGTAGTCACTAAAGAGAGAATTCAACACTACACTAAAGGCAATGTAGAGCAAACTCTGTCAGCGAAATTTGTAGGAGTGTCACTACAAGAAGGTTATTGTTTTGCATGTAGACTGAGAGCTTATTCACTGGAGACAAATACCTTGTGTGTCCAATCACACTTGGCCAATAAATAACCTATTCTATTCTATTCTATTCTATTCTATTCTATTCTATTCTATTCTATTCTATTCTATTCTATTCTATTCTATTCTATTCTATTCTATTCTATTTATTTTTTACCATTCTAAATTTGGTGTGTGGGTGGGTGTGTGGGTGTTTGTGCACGTGCACACATGCACTTTCAGGTCAATATTGACTCCTGGTAATGGCATGGATTGATCCCTGCAGTTCTCTTGACAAGATTTTTGGAAATGGTTTGCCATTGCTTCTTCTTCCTAGGCTGAGAGAGAGTGGCTAACCCAAGATCCCCTAGCAGGATTAGACCTCACTGTCTCCCAATTTCTAGCCTAGTACTTTAATCACTACATTAAACTGACTCTCACTTTAACTTTACTAGGATATAATTAATGTACACCTGTAGATGCTTTGTTTATAAAAAATATGTATGCTATAACTTAGCCCATAAAGAAAAAAAATCAAATAATAATGGGATACCAGAAAAGGGTATAATCTCAGTATTAATCTTTATTCATTGTGTTTTAAGGATCTAAATATTTATTGACAAATAAATTTTATATTGTTGGAAACTCCATGGGTCCCACTTGCAGATGGCAAGATTAGGACTATTTACTTCAAAAACAATCTCTGCTTGTAAAAAGTAGATATTAAAAATATTACATTTAACAAGTAAGATTATACATTTGTTGTATTTATAGACTTCTAGACCAGTGATTTACAACATAAAGTATAAAAACATAGTAAAACCTGAAAATCAGTGAAAACATAAAACTAACATACATTACATTCACTACATATATAAACAAACAGTTTGCTTGTAGCTCCTATCCTTGTACCCATAATTCATGGTTTTAAAATCTTTTCAAAGTTTCAAAGTTTCTAGTGATTACAAAAGAGCTCAAATCTTGAAGCTGGGGGTTATGGACAAAACCCCCAGCAGATGAGCAGTTTATGGGAAAACAGTTAAAATCAATTTCTTACAGTATCAAGCAACATGTCACCATCTTTTGGTAAACTAAGTTCAGAATATTTATTAAATGCTGATATGATTAAAAGTCTTGTCAATATGCCATACCAATAGATTACTGATAGCATAATTGTGTATAATATCTAATGACTATATAATGAATACTTGATATATTCACCCAAAGGTATGCTTGAGCAGCTGTTGCTTATTGTACAGGTTCTTTTTCATTCAGATTATAATATTAATCAGGTGAACATCTTTTCTTCAGAGACTGTAAAGTAAGGGCAGATTCATAATGATATATTGATTGCATGCCACATATGGTAAGACTTATTCAGAATAAATAAAGAAGAAAGAGCTACATGCTATACAATTAACGTAATGTTAAAAAAATAAGATGTTGGTTTCCTAATATGAGAAATCTTGAACAAGCAAAATGGCTGCTATGAGAGATTTGCCTCTTAACAGAATAACTGCCATATGGAATGGCCAATCATAAAATATCCATTTGTTGGAAACAAATTTGCTCCTGAAGATACTCTTTAATATCCAATGGGGCTTTGGGGAATGCAAAAGATCATGTGGTGGGTTTCCTCACAAAATTAACAAAATCAGTCTAATACATTTCTAGTATTTTCAAAATTCATTTTTGTATTGCACATTTTACAGATCTTATATATTTGTTAAAGACACAATATAGATGAATTGTATTGGTATGTTCATAAGTTACTATTGTTAAGTTACTATAAGTTACTATTGTTATGTGTGAATTATAAATGGGTGATTATTAATAATGCTCATTTGTGAAAATGAGGTTATTAATCCTTTGGCCAGCAAGTACATTTAAATCAAAAGAAGTGGGTTACACGCCTGTTGATCTATAGCAGAATATTTGGTAAAATAGAGACCTTTGAAATGAATAGGAATTCCACAGGGCTCACTCTATTTAAAAATCATATACTTTAGTCTGTCTAAAAATCTGAATGAAACCAAACTGAAGCCCGTAAGTCTGTGAAGGAAACAACCAAAAGGTTTCCAACAGTTGTGTAGTAATAGAAACTGCATGCAATCTGAAAATATGTGACCTATATAGTTCAATATGTTGCATTGCTTCTTTATAATTGCCTACCATAAATAAGTAAACAAATAAATAAATAAATAAATAAATAAGACTTATTATAGAATAGTCATATTTAGTACTCAACTACACAGTGCTTTCTTTATAGCTAAATATAACATGTGACTTATATCCTTATGCTTGTTTAACAGACTTTGGCAGACAATGTTACAGAACCCTGGTTGTCCTCTAGAATGGGAAGATGTCCCAATAATTGACATAATTACTCCTGCATGCTTTGTTCTACTGGTGGACAGACTATGCTGATGTTAAAATAAATGTGTTGAAACAACAAGACTGACCCAAAACAACAAAACAAAACAAAACAAAACAAAACAAAACAAAACAAAACAAAACAAAACAAAACAAAACAAAACAAAACAAAACAAAACAAAACAAAACAAAACAAAACAAAACAAAACAAAACAAAACAAAACAAAACAAAACAAAACAAAACAGCCTAATTGTAGCTACAGGAGTACAGAATAGCAGTCTGTGTCATGATTGCTATTAGAGCTGAAGTCACCAAGACTAGAAATAAAGAGTCTGAAACCAATAAAACTCTTTTCAAGACCATGATCAAAAACTGAGCAGGTACCCTCAACATCAGAGGATGGGCAACATAAAGCCTGTTTCCACATAGGGCAGTAGAAAAAGACATAGAATGTAAAACCTGGAGCTAACAGGTAAAAACCACTAAATTGGCCTCACCTTCTGATTTGGGCAGCAGCTGATTCTAAGGGGACGGGGCACTGGGATCCAGAGGAAGAAGGCAAAATGCAATACCCAGGAAGAAATGTGCTACATTTACTTAATTGTACTACCAATGAAAAAGAATCTGAATGTACTGTGCCTAAAGGTGAAAGGAAGACAACAGGGTTTAGTTGTTAAAAACACTGAGGACATGGACATTTGCCCTACCATTCTTGTTAGATGGACAGGAGAGTTAAACCTCTGATTTCTGCTGAAAGGAAATGGAAATTTCCCATGCTGAGCTCCCAGAACAGAAGAAAGAGTTCAGGAAGGTTCTGCCAGCTCTAGCCAATGAATGAACGAAAACAGGGAAGGCTAGAAACTCTTCTACTTTCCCATGACCTGGGAGAGGGTCTCAGAACCTCCATGCCCCCAAGGTCCAGAAAGAAAAGATGGAGAGATTTCATTGGATGAGCTATACTGTAAGAGGACTCCATGACAGAGCAGAGACATTTTTTCAGAATGGCTCTAACACATTCAGAACAGAGCCTTTTTTTTTTTTTTTTTTTTTTTTTTTTTTTTTTTTTTTTAAAGCTTCCCAGTGACGGCAGCAGTGGAAACAAATGAGAGGATGGTTATGGAAAGACATTTGATAGCTTCATAGGAGCTTTAAACTCTTAGTCATGGGGCTTTTTCCAGGTAATTCCACAGTTTTCAGTGATACCTCTGGGTATTTGTTTTTTCTCTCTTTTATTAGGTAGTCAGCATTCATTTTCAATTTCAGCAAGATTTCTTAGCCAACTTTATTTACAGCTGGATCTCCAAGCACCCTCTCTTCTGGTTTCTCTTGCCTGTTTTTACTAATAACCATCAGGAAAGGAATAAACTATGGTTTGAAATTTACATTGTAAAGAGAACTGTTTTTCACTATTGAATATTATGAAATCTCCATGTTCCCTGTAGGCGAGCAAAAGACATTGGCCAACATTTTCTCTCTCTTCTCTCCCTTCTCTCCATCTCATCCCAGAGCAATGTATGCCAGATACATTCTGCCCCACCTTTCTTCAGCATATTTTTCCTGATTGTGCTTCAGAGCTCTTCAAATTCCTCTCAAACTAACACTTCTGATGTGAATCTAACTTCTAGGTCCAATACTGCTCTTTACCAAAATAATACATCTTCAAGAGCTAATGCTGTCTAGATGTTTGGGTGCCAGACATCGCAACTCCCATATCACGGTTCTCTTTCCTCTTTCATTCTCATAGCAATAGCAATAGCTATTGCTATATAGACTTATATGCCACAAATATATAGTGCTTTACAGCACTCTCTAAGTGATTTACAATGTCAGCAAATTTCCCTAACAATCTGGGTCCTCATTTTACCAACTTTGGAAGGATGGAAGGCTGAGTCAACCTTGAGTCTGTCAGAATCGAACTCCAGACTGTGGGCAGACTTACTCTGCAATACTGCATTCTAACCACTGTGCCACGAGGACTCTTTATCATCCTGCTGATTTTCTGATTATTTTTCTTTTTTGCCACTGAAACGGAAAATTCCCCATGATCCAGTTTTCAAATGGCGACCATGTAGTCTGCTTGAGCAAAGTTTATTTGAACAGCACTGGGGAAAAAGCACAAGTTTCTGCCTAGTTAAAAAGTGTGCAAATAACCTTTCTATCAACTAGAATAGCAGTCGGCAGTCAGCAGAATTCAGGCATTTGTTTTATTCCTTCACCAGCAAACCACATTTCCTTTGTCCTCTATGACAAATCTTTCAAGCTAATTCCTATTCTCAGTTCTATTTATATTAGTAAAATGAACCAAATGTCTGAGCTTCCTTTGTGCCTCCATGATCGATGAATTCTTGGTGCACTCTCCACTCTGCCCTCACAATTGCTCTATGTGATGTGAAATATGTCTCAATCATATATGAAATGTCTGGATGAGACATAGGAATAAGGTATAGTGGGGCATCAATGGAGTGTGCCTGTGTACATGTGCACAGCTCATAAGCCAACCCTGCAGGAACACTCAGACCCAAAATATCTTAATTCTGTGAGCCATTATTAGGCTTACAACACAATTGGCATTTTCTTTGTTATGAGCAAAGAACATATTTTATATATTATTATTTTTATTTCAAATTACTTCTTGCTTGAAGTGTTTTGCCACTGTTAGTGCTGAACACTGACCTAGCTTGTCTTCCCCTCTTCTCCTCCCCCGGTTAATAATAACACTTTTGCTTTCTACCCTAGGACAAAAATGGGTGTCTTTGCACCTGGTTAGAATAATATGTAATATGTAATAATATGCCAAAGGCAACTCTACAGCTCTGGGCAAGTTTGAATTAATTTTCATTTGAACACAAATCATATCTGAATCATTCATTTTGCAGAAATCAGCACAACCCGAGGAAACTATTTTGCAGAAATGTACAGTAGATCAAACTAGGGAGGCTGGGGCTGGCAGAAATGGCAAAGCAATGGCTATAGCTAGGATTAGAAGGAAAATAGAAGGGGGGAGTGAGTTTTTTTTTCCCTGATTTCATGTACTGACAAACCTTTAGAATCTTTTTTTTTCCAGGTAATTCCACAGCTTTCGAAACAGCAACTCTATTGATTTTGAGCCATGAGTCATATGTGGCCCTGGAAATGGGAGGATGAAGCTTTTAAAATGCAATCACTAAAACCAAATGGCTTTGTTTCACAACAACTTTGAGCTTCACTTTAAAACAAACATAGCTTGCTGCACAATGCAATGGCGATTGATGTTTTTCATCAAAACCCAATTATCATTCTATCCCAGCACAGAACTATAATGCCACACTGACTGAGCCAAGGCAAACACATTGCAAATGTCTGAAAAATTTAGAACTGTGTTTTTGGAATGTAACCTGTTATGAGTTCTCCAAGACGTGCTTGATCTTGCCCATGAAATAAGCAAACATAAATGGAAGCACTTCTTTTAATCAAGCATTTGCAGAAGTTAACTTTCACTAACTTTGGAAAAGGGGACGAAAGACTGGGGAAGTCTTTGAGAGAATGTTTAAAGAAGGGATTTAAAAACAAAAAAACAAAATCAGCTTAAGCAAACTGTGACCCATCCAGCCAAATACAACACACCAGCCACATACCATGGTCTCCTGAATACTTAGCCAACTTTCTTGTTTTTCTTACTGTCAGTTAGAAGAAACAGGTTGCACCTGATAAACCAGAATACAGGGATTGCAAAAATTGTGCAATTCATTTTAAATAAAAAAATAATGCCTCTTGGAGGTTCTGATTTACAACTACTGGCAATCTGTTGGTTTTAGTTTTGGCTGGCACTAAGTATTGCCCTCTGATAGCCCTTAAGCATTATGTTACAGGAAGATGCTACTCTCCTGCTAGGTAGAACAGTAGAAAAAAGTAGATAGAGTTATTTTATTTGCCACTATTTTATTTTAATATATCAATATACTGCATCCCAGACACAGCTTACAGGCACACTGAAGCAAAATAGCATATCTCAGATGCAATGATGAGATGTAAAGAAGATCGGATGGAGGATCAAAAGATTGGATAGAGGATCAAATTACACCTAAGGGTGAAACATCTATGAAAGCAATATGCTGTTCTCAGCAATTACCATATTAAATCAATTTATATGCTTGGTGGAAACACCCTTTTCCCCATACCAGGTGGACTCAAAAACACACCTATTGCTGGTAATGATAATTCCATCAGATTGTTCTATCTACAGGTAGATCTTGATCAACATCTGCCTTACAAAACCAGCTTCATAAACAACTGCAATTGTGGAATATTTTATCTAATTTTCAAACTTAGCTCTCAGTCTCTCTTTACTGTACCAATTGGGAGACAGCTTTCATTTTTTCTCAGGAACACTGAAAGAAAAATGCTCAATTTCCATGAAATTAATGAATTGTAGGCGTTAGTTTCCTAAGATTTACTTCTAAATAGATGTGTAAAATTGTGCTCTAATTTAAGTTACTATGCAACTTAGTTCCACAGTCTGAGTTCAGATTAATTTTATAGCTAGTCTTTTAAAATACCCATTGCTTTAGATATTGCAATGAATTTTTACAGTAAATTGATGATTGTTGTAGAAATGTAAATATTTGTGTCCAAATTAAAACAGATATTTTCAGAGAAACTGAATTATAGATGGTTTTTTTTCCCTCTGGTGGGGGGCAGTGCCTTTAAATTAGTATTGACTCCTGGAGACAGCCTGGACAAATATCTGCAGTTTTTATGGCAATATTTCAGAAGTAGTTTGCCATTGCCTACTTCCTAAGACTGTGAGAGTGTCTGTCTCAACATCATACAACTGGCTTTTTGCCTAGGGAAGGACTAGAATTCACAGACTCCTAGTTTCTAGCCTAGTGCTTAACCATCAAACCAAACTGGCCCTTTTAGTTGGCCTTTTAGTTGAACATTCAAAATTATTTTCTACCAGATCAATTTACTTCTTTATTTAGCTTGGTATTAATTCTTCTGACTGTTAATGGTCTTCTGGGAATAAGAAGCATTCTATGTCATTAATGGGCAGATTTCATGCTTAGAGAATTTTCATTATTAGCACAGTACATACACAATTTGCTCAGCCACCTCTATCCTGTCAGAGTCCAGGCCCAACCACGGCAGCCCTAGCAGCTAGCCCATCTCTAGAAGTTCTAGAAGTGAACCACTGGCTAAAGGGTTGGTGTCGCCAAAAAAACTTTGGATTCCTGGACCATGGACTGTACTACCTCCAAGATGGGCTTTTGGCAAGGGACGGATTACACCTCACAAAGACTGGGAAGAATGTTTTCAGAAAACGACTGGCTCAACTTATCAGGAGGGCTTTAAACTAAAATTGAAGGGGGAGGGTGACCAATCTATAGGATCTCCAGGGCCTAACTCCAAGCAAAAACCCCTAGTAAGCAAGGCAAATAATGAACTAAAGAGGGATGGGAAGGAAGACAAACCCAAACGCCAAATAGGAGACAAAGGAAGCACAACCAGAGTCTAAAAGACCACTATATTGCTACAGAAATGCACAAAACCAAAGACAAAAACCTCCTAGAATGCATATGACTCAATACAAAAGGAAAAAGAAAGAATCACATTGCCATAGGTGTATACTACAGGCCACCCAATCAAGCAGAAAAAATAGATGTACTTTTTGCTAACCAATTAACAAATATATGTAGGAAACACACTACAATAGGAATGGGGGACTTCAACTACCCTGACATCAAGTGGAAGACTAATTCTGCACCAAGGGAGAAATCAAATAGGTTCCTAACCAACCTAGCTGACAACTTTGTTGTCCAAAAGGTAGAGGACGGAACTAGAGGGACAGCCATACTGGACTTAATACTTACAAACAGAAAAGAAGTGATAGAGGGAGTTGAAACTGCAGGAACATTGGGTGAGAGTGACCATGTCATACTAGAATTCAACATAACGCACACACAAACAATAGAACACAATGATACCAAAGTCTTAGATTTTAAAAGAGCTGATTTTGATAAACTCAGAGAGAACTTGGGAAAGATTCCTTGGATGAAAGTCCTAAAGGGAAAAACAACTCAAGAAGCTTGGAAAACTCTGAAAAAAATGATCATAAAAACCCAGACCAGCACAATACCGACGAGAAAGAAAAACAAGAAAATCAAGAAGAAACCAGCATGGCTGCACAAAGATCTCTCTGACAAATTGAATGAAAAAAAGGACAAGTACAAAAAAATGGAAAGAGGGACACATAACTAAGGCAGAATATCAGCAGATAGCCAGAATCTGTAAAGACGAAGTCAGGAAAGCAAAGGCCCAGAATGAACAAAGACTTGCAACAAAAGTCAAAGATAATAAAAAAAGTTTCTTCCAACATATAAATAACAAGAAAAAAATCAAGGAAACAATTGGTCCACTAAAGAGAGAAGATAGCAGGGAAGTAACAGGCAGTAGAGAGAAAGCTGAGCTGCTTAACTCATTCTTTGCATCTGTCTTCACTCAAAAAAAAACTATAACCCAAGCTACCAAAAACATGACTGTAAAAGACAGACTAGAAATAAAAATTAAAATAAGCAAGAAAACGTTAAGGGAACACATGTCTGACCTTGATCACTATAAATCACCAGGACCTGATGGATTGCATCCCAAAGTTCTGAAGGAGCTGGCAGATGTTATCTCAGAACCATTGTATCATATCTTTAAAAAAATATTGGAGCACCAGGGAACTACCAGAGGATTGGGAAAGAGCTGATGTGTTTCCCATCTTCAAAAAAGGGGGTAAA
>QLTV01002141.1:5405697-5416047 GCA_003457575.1 Thermophis baileyi
GAGGGAGGGAGGAAGGGATGGAATTCTGATGCTCCCTGTCAACTTCCCACAATGAAACTCAATGGGGAAGCCAGTAGGAAATTAGAAATCATTCCCACTCCCAGTGCTTTTTTGTCCACTGATGGCCATTCTGTTTCTCTGCTTAGGTAAGGTAATATCTCTGAACTGATGACCCAATGAGGCATGAATTGTCTACTTGTCTATGGAGATTCATAATCATCCAGGTCATGGTTGTCGCAAAGGTGCTTTTTCAAAAGGCAATTGGATTTTCTTGTGTTTTTTTCTTGAAGATGTTTCACTTTTCATCCAAGAAGCTTCTTCAGTTCTGAATGAATGGTGGGGAATGGAAGGATTTATATTCCTTCCTATAGTCATTAGTACTCTCTCTCTCTGAAAGTCATTGAGGCCACTTGGGGGTTTATCTGTGCCTCAGGGTTACCTAAATCAAAGTGCAATGGGGTATTGAACCATCTTGGAACTGCTGAAAGGACTGTATTGTAAATAAGAGATAGGTAGTATCATATCACCTCCCTCTGTTGAGGGATGGCTGTTCAATTTTAACATAGATGGCCTCTTTGACATCTCTTTCAAACCAGTGGTCTTCTCTGTCCAGAAAGTGGATTGTGCTGTCTTCAAAAGAGTGACCTTTGTCTTTCAAATGCAGATGGACTGCTGAATCTTGTCCTGATGGGTTTGTTTTCCTATATTGTGCCATGCATTTGTGAAGTGGTCATTTTGTTTTTCCAATGTACAGATCTGTACATGTCTTACTGCATTGCACTGCATATATATTGTACTGCATATATTCAATCAGAACTGAAGAAACTTGTTGGATGAGAAGCGAAATGTTTTCAAGCAAAAAACAAAACAAGAAAGTCCAGTTGCCTTTTGAAAAAGCAACTGGACTTGTTGTTTACTTATTCACCTAAAGATGAAAAGTGTAGGTTCCATCCAGATCTTACAGGGGAAGTGGTTCCAGTGTCTGGGCAGCCACACAGAAACTCTACTTCCAGGCCCCCCTGTCTTAATCTCCCAATTTTGTATATCTCTTTTCTGCCATGTTTATGGAAACCACTTTAGCTCCCTTTGCAGTATACCCAGCCCCCTCTGCTTACTTTAATTCTTTAAAAAATTGAAAAGCCTTTCAAAATTGTGAGCTACTGCTGCCTACCACTACTCTTTTTTAAAAAAAAAGCTTATAGGATCCATTTGAGTCTCAAAAATACTCTTGGATATCAAGATGTTGGAGAAAATTTATACTTTGCTTTGCAGCATGACAATTTTTTTTTGTAAAAATATGTTTTTTAAGAAAACTGAAAAATGCAAGGTGGATACTACACTGGAGATTCTAGTATCAGAAATCTGGAGTTCAATTGAAAAAAAAAATATGGTTAAAACTGCCCCATAACCGGGCATTTACCTTGGACCTTCTTAAGATCTCTCATAGAATTGCTGTGAGGATAAAATAGACTAGAACTGACTATGTGTATCAATGAAGGAAAATATAATTATAAATATAGCAGAAAATAAACACAGAGCCTGGTTTTGTCATGTCTTTGGTTAATTCAACTATTATTACACATAAGTAAATAAGGAGTGGAAGTTGTGTTGTGACATCACTTAGGAAGATTCACTCCAACATACAGGCATCTCTAACAATTTTGGCTGTACAAGAAAAGATGTACAGCTTGTCTCAACTCTCCCATCTCAGCAGAGTTACTAAGAAAACCACAACAGAAGCCTTAATGCTCCTGTGATATACTGTACCGTATAATTTCAAAGCGGCCCATTTCTTTCCTGCCTCATGTGTTTTAATGAGGAAATTAAGTTATAGCATACTTTCAGTAAGTAGCAGCACGTTCTGATTCCATAATTGTGCAGCTTAATTATATCATTAGTATATGTGGCCAAAGTTCAGCAAGAAGCATATGTAATGTTTTGTTTATTCTGTGCAATTATATACAACATAATTGTGGAAAAAATCCTGGCCACAGGAGCAGAAGACTATGTATAAATGTTTGAAGAACAGGTTGCTTAGAAAAATTACAGGCACCTGTGTTGCGTTCCGTCCCTACCATTTGAGCCTTTTACCCAGCAACAGCAAGGCAGAGTTGCCAATAAAGCTGCATCCTTGAAACAGGTGTGGAAGGACATGGGAGTTGTGTGTTTTGGAAGCTCTGTAGCTTCAGAGAGAGTGGATGGTTCAGGGGGAAAAGGCACAGCAAAGCAAACATGGAAAGGTGCATTACTCAACATGCTGATCATTAACAGAGAAGAAAAAAGCAAAAGAAATCCGAGGAATTAAGGCAGAACATCACTAGTATTACTATAGAGCAAAGGTGGGGGTGGTGGCCCAGGAATTCTGGGAGTTCAACTCCCCAAGTCATAAAAGGGCCATCATTTCCCATCCCTGCTATAGAGTGTAGTATAGAAATATGAATAGTAAAGAGGAAATGTAATCAGAGAATAAAGTAATAATAGAATAGTATAAATATAATATAGAATAGTATAAGAGGAAATACTGTAATAATAATTGAATAATAGTATTATAGTATAGTAACTTTCATAATTACTATAGCAATATAGAAATAATAGGAATAAAGGATAGAGACAATAGAAACCACACAGATATACATTTGTAAATTTCACATTTCACTTTTGTATCTTGTTTTTATTTTGTTTTTTTGCAAAATAAAACATCTTCCCAACCCTTATAAAAAACTACAGGTCCAGTGTTCTTGAGGCTCTGTTGAATCTGGATCTGTTTAATTGGGTACAGTTTTAAATTTATTTAGCATATGGCAATGTTACATTAGCCAAGAGACTACAATGCTAAAACAATGCAGTTGTTTGGCTGCTGACGGTTGCTAATCTGTCCTGTTCTTGCTCATGCGCTATCCAGAGTGCATCACAAGGGGCAAACTAGGTCCACACTCATAAGGCTTGATTGTGTTCTGAAGAGTTATCTGATGCTTTTTCCATCACCAATGTCACCTTATATTCGGGCATCACATTCATGCAGATCCAGCACTGGTCAAATTCATACTGCTGCTCGAACAGCCATTCTTTCCCACCAAAGTGGTACCTATTTATCTACTTAAAAGCAATATGCTTTAGAACTTCTAGGTTGGCAGAAGTTGAGGCAAGGTGTTAAGTATCCAGATTGTATAGTCTACAGTCAGGTCCTCCATTCAGGCGGGAAAATGGAGAGCCCTGATTGGCTAGTTCCACTGACAGCTCTCTATATAAGGCTGGCTGTCAGATTGGAGTGCTGCTGGTGTCTGTACATAGTTAAATAAAGAGCTATTGTATTGGAATGTGTCTGAAGCCTCTTCTGTCCCAGAATCTAACACTGGCGATGAGGATGGGATCACAGAAGAGTGCATAGAGCTGAAGACACTGAAGACCCAGCCCAGCGGCGAATGATCGGCGGCCATTTTCTAGCAGGAAATTTGAACCGCGAGGAGCCGAGATGTCAGCGTTCCACCCGCCGACTCCATTTGACTCAACGAAAGAGAACTGGGGGTCATACATGACCTGGTTCCGATGCTTCCTGGAGGCCAATGATCTCAGCGGCGTATCGGACAACAGGAAGTGAGCACTGTTCCTCAGCCATTGCGGCCACGAGGTTTTTGACACAGCCGAGTCCCTCTCCGAGCCAACACCGGTCGAGACGGTTCTGTGGCAAACCCTGCAGACCTTACTACAGACCCATTACGCTCCGGTACCATCCAAGGTAGTTCGAAGGCACAAATTTCGACAAAGACTTCAACAAGAAGGGGAGTCAATCAACCAGTATTTGGCGGCACTCCAAAAGGCTGCCACGCACTGCGATTTTAGAGACCTCGATGATATCCTTTTGGACCAACTCATCTACGGGGTCCAGGACCTGAGGCTACAATGGCGATTACTGGCCAAAGCGAACCTGACACTACAGACGGCCCTGGACGAAGCCAGAGCTACCGAGGCATCCAACAAGGGAGCTGACACACTGCATCGGTGCCAGGGTCCCCAAGCCACACAGAAGACGGCACCCTCGGTGCATGAAAACAGTCTTCAAGACGGAGCGGCGCTGCAGTACTGACAGGCAGAAAATCAATCCCTGTTCCAGTTGTGGTGGTCAACACCTACAAGCATCCTGCAAGTACAGAGACACCATCTGTCGCCATTGCGGCCGAACGGGACACCTCGCAAGAGTGTGCCGAGCCAGCCAACCATCAGGAGCACAAGCCTCCCCAGACTATAAGCAAGCCGATGCGAGGCGGGCACCCAGGCGGGAGCCATGGCAGCCCAAGTGCAGAACTGAGGGCAACCGTCACCCAGAGGCCAACCAGACAAGAATTGGGCAGGCAAACACCCCGCACAGCAAAAAGATTCATGTAACCGTACGAATTGAGGGGTGCCCCTGTGAAATGGAGGTCGATACTGGTTCATCAATATCAATTATCTCCTGGGCCACTCTCAAGCAAGCCATTCCCGCATTCCGCCAATGACAGCTGCAGAACCAGCCATTAAGACTTAATGACTACCAGGGAAATAAAATCCCTGTACTTGGCTGGGGCAAATTCCGAGTGCACTTCAGGAAATTCGACGGTGACCTGCCTCTCACGGTGGTTCGGGGGAACCTCCCTACGCTGCTCGGCCTAGATTGGTTCGACGCCCTTGGACTCGGTGTGACCGGAATCAACACGGTGTCCGGAGGGTGCGCTGATGACCTACTATGTGAATTCCAGGACGTCTTCGATGCCCAACTCGGCAAGTATGTGGGCACGCCTATTTCATTTAGTCTAGATCCCAAGATAGCTCCCATAAGGTTGAAGCCGCGTAGGGTCCCCTTCGCCTTAAAACCAAAAATTGACCAGGAACTGGATAAACTTATCAGTCGGGGGTTCTAAAACCCGTAGATCATGCCCACTGGGAGACCCCCATTGTCACCCCAATCAAAAGTGATGGGTTCATCCGCATCTGCATGGACTACAAATGTATTATCAATAAGGCCCTACAGCAGAGCCCTGTGCCAGTCGTCCAGCACTTGTTACACACTTTGGGCCCAGGCGCCATTTTTGCAAAGCTGGACCTCGCACAGGCGTACCAACAACTGCCGGTAGATGGCGCTACGGCAGAGGCGCAAACTATTGTCACACACAGGGGGGTGTTCAAATGTCATTGTTTGCAATTTGGGGTCAGCGTAGCCCCAGGGATTTTTCAGGGCATTATGGAGCGGCTGTTAATCAAAATCCCTGGGGTTGTGCCCTATTTTGATGATGTATTGATCACGGCAAACAATGAACGGCAGCTTGTAGCCAGGCTGCGGGAAGTCTTGAGCAGATTCCGAGCTGCCAGACTGAAGGTTAAAAAGAGCAAATGCCAAATAGGGGTCCCCAAAGTTGAATTTTTGGGGTACCGCATTAACGGCAAAGGCATTCACCCTACCACTAGCAAGGTCAGGGCCATCAGGGAAGCCCCCGTGCCCACAAACAAGTCCGAGCTGCAGGCATTCCTGGGCTTACTGAATTTCTACAGCGTATTCCTGAAGGACAAGGCGACTGTGGCAGAACCCTTGCACCGGCTGTTGGCCAAGAAAGCCTCCTGGGTGTGGGGGCGTGCTGAGGCTGCTGCTTTTGCGGCTGTCAAGAACCTCCTGTCAGAGGACAGTTTCTTCTTCCAGTTTAACGAGACATTGCCTGTTGTACTTGTGTACGACGCCTCTCCATTTGGGGTTGGGGCTGTGCTCAGCCACCGTTTGCCCAAAGGAAGGGAGGCCCCAGTCGCCTACTTCTCATGGATGCTTTCCAGTGCCGAACGCAATTACAGCCAGCTTGATCACGAAGCCCTGGCTGCAGTTGCTGGCGTAAAACATTTTCACGAATATCTATTTGGCAGAGACTTTGAGCTGGTCACAGACCACAAGCCCTTGTTAGGGCTTATCATGGGGGACCGCCCCACGCCTGCATTTCTGTCACCACGCCTCACCAGGTGGACAATTTTCCTCTCTGCATACTCAACCGCCTCACCCATCACCCCGGACGTTCGCTTGGGCATGCGGATGCCCTCAGCCATTGCCCCTTGCCGGACCTTGTGGACGACCCCACTCCGGGCGTCCCAGTTCTACTTATTGACTGCCTGGACTCGGGCCTAGTTACCTCAGCTGAGGTGGCTGCCCACTCTGCCAAGGACCTGGTTTTCCGAACTCTTCTGAACTGGGTGTGGAGGGGATGGCCACAAGGGCCTGTTAGCCCAGAGTTCAAACCATACATTAGCAAGCAGCATGAGATATTGGCGCAAGGTTTTTTTTTACTATGGGGTGATAGAGTCCTCACACCTCTGTCGCTTCAAGAGGCAATACTAAGGGCGCTACATGAGAGACACCCAGGGGTGGTACGAATGAAAGCTCTGGCCCGGAGCTACGTATGGTGGCCAAATATGGACAGACAAATTGAGGAGTGGGTCGCAGGTTGCACTCCCTGTCAAGAGTCGAGAGCCGCCCCTCCAAAAGCCCCGGCACAGGAGTGGGACAAACCCAGAGCACCCTGGTCCCGGGTCCATATTGACTTTGCAGGCCCGTTCCATGGGCAGACTTTTCTAGTTGTCATAGATGGTTACTCTAAATGGTTAGAGATAATTCTCATGGGGTCTACCACAGCTGAGGCAACCATCAGGGCACTCAGGAAACTGTTCGCCACACACGGTTTACCCAATGTGTTGGTATCCAACAATGGGCCACAATTCACGGCCACTTCATTTGAGGGTTTCTTGGCAGAACTTGGTGTCCGACATGCCCTTGTTGCCCCGTTTCATCCCTCGAGCAATGGGCAAGCAGAACGCATGGTGCGATCTGCTAAGGAGGCACTAGGCCGGCTTGGCCCAGGGGACTGGCAAGCCAGGGTGGATACCTTTCTGCTAGCTCAACACATAACCCCTAGTATGGCCGTGGGGAGAAGCCCGGCTGAACTACTAATGGGCCGGCGGCTTTGGTCAAAACTTGACAGACTACACCCTAGCTACTCACAACAAAGGCAAGAGCTAGCTGCAACCAAACATACCCGGTCCTTCACCATCGGAGACTTGGTCTTCGCTAAAAACTACTCCGAAGGGCCCCAGTGGTTATCAGGGGAAATCTTAGAAATGTCAGGACCAAGATCATACGTGGTCCCAATAACAGATGGGAGAAAATGGCGGCAGCACATAGACCAACTGCACAGCCGCCAACTACCAAATACAGACTACAGGAAATTTAATAATAATGATGGTTTCCACTCCGATCCCACTACAGCTGACGACTACCCGAGGGAGGTGGAGCACTTACTTGGGGAGCCGGAGATCCAGTAACGTCCCAGTCACGAACCGGTTCCGGTTGAAACCAAGGCCCCGCCCGAAAGCTTCTCGGAGCTTCCACAGGTGGAGCTAGAGAGAGGACAAGACCCAACCTCTCTGCTCAATGCCGACTCTTCAACTGAGCTGCACAGGTCCACTAGAGTCCCTAAGCGCCCCGCCTACTTACGGGACTACGTATGTAAATAGGATGGTCCAAACCAAGAGGGGAGGGGTGTTAAGTATCCAGACTGTATAGTCTACAGTCAGGTCCTCCATTCAGGTGGGAAAATGGAGAGCCCTGATTGGCTAGTTCCACTGACAGCTCTCTATATAAGGCTGGCTGTCAAGATTGGAGTGCTGCTGGTGTCTGTACATAGTTAAATAAAGAGCTGTTGTATTGGAACGTGTCTGAAGCCTCTTCTGTCCCAGAACCTAACACAAGGGACAGGAGGTCACTCCATCATGCAGTGGTAGAACTCAAACTGCTGGAGTACAGACCTTCTCCAGCATCATTAATCCCCTGAGCCACCACACCTCCTTATAGTTTTAAAAAGAACCTATGACAGGAAAGTCATTTATTCTAGCCTCTTCCTTTTAAACATTATATGAATTTTAGATTCACATAGTTTTATTTGTTTCTTTGCATATGACCCCTCATCTCATCCTGTGACTTGTCCTGTTGCATCATTGAAATCAAAACCTATTTGTTTAAATATTATTCTATATTACAGAGTTATTTTATTGTATGTTGCCCTGAAATTCACATGGCATGAATGAATGGCAATATTGTCAGTGTTTTAATATTGGTGTTTCTGTTTGCTCTGATTCACATACAGTCTAAGACCAAGAGTGTTTTCCCTCAGCAATAGATCATTTCATTTTCTAACCCTCTCAATAAACCCTATTTATTTTTGGTGACAAATCCTATTTGAAGCAATGATTTGCTCCTGATTTATAAATCCTGACAAATGTTAACCATGGTTTGTTATTACAACTGAATCTCAATTTTATAAAAGAGCCAGTGGTTTAAAATGAAAAAAAAATGTTGCCATCCTGAAAGAGTGAGTGCATTATATATTTTTTTAATGAAGAAAGAGATCATAATTTATTATTCTATAGAAAATTTGGCTAAGAGAATAAAGAATGCAGTTCAAATATATTATTTTTCTCTTTTGCTACTGAAGACAATGGTGATCACTGGAATTTCAAGATGAATGTTTATGAAATATCTAAAGAGATATTATCTATGAATGAAATGTACCTAATGTTGCAATACAAATATGTATTAGAACATATACTTGACATTGAGATTTTTTAAACATTTTTTTTTCTAAATTTCAAGCAAGGAGGCTCAATGAAGAGAATTTCAACAGCCTCACATGGGTTTCTAATTGACAGTTAATGATAGAAAGCAACTTTCTAAAGGAAAAGAGGCATTTACCCAGAATTGCATTATACGCAGGCATTTCACAAAGCATATTAACAAACAGATTGTATAAAGATATAGCAATCATGGATTCTAGCCTAATGACTCATTTGCACTTAATTATGACTTTAAAAAATTCAACATCATATGCAAAAGAGTGACTTATGGGACCAAATCATTTAGAAATATTTTTTTCCAGGCTGTGAAGAAGCAAATCCTTTGCAGCTGCAAATGAAGATTATGCTTCTCAGTGTCTTTAAGAATTCATAAAATAGTTGAACTTTTGTTTTGCAAGACAAAGCCCTGGATTTAGTTTTCTTTCCATTAAACCAGAAAAACAAAAACTAACAAAGGAATTCCAAAATGAAAGTGTATCTGGTAATTTTGAGGTCATCTTCCAAGGACAAAGGTCAATTAAAGATGGTTTCCCCATTTAAGCTGTCCTATCAGGGATATCATTTATTACAGAAGAATAGTTGAATAAGACTAATGTCACTAAAGTAACTACATTTCATATAAATATCTCAACTTTGTTTTTATAAACACTGAAAGAGCCTTACAGTAATATATATATATTGGGCCGAGGTGGCGCAGTGGTTAGAGTGCAGTACTGCAGGCTACTTCAGCTGACTGTTCAGCAGTTCAGCGGTTCAAATCTCACCGGCTCAAGGTTGACTCAGCCTTCCATCCTTCCAAGGTGGGTAAAATGAGGACCCAGATTGTTGGGGGCAATATGCTGACTCTGTGAACCGCTTAGAGAGTGCTGTAAAGCACTGTAAAGCGGTATATAAGTCTAAGTGCTATTGCTATTGCTATTGGGGTCACAGTCCACCCGTCACTGGCCAAATTGTGATGACGAGCCTCCACAAACGAATCCTGCCATTGCACATCCCGAATCCTGGTCCACAGGCTCCTCGGTTGCTGCAACCATTCCAGAGGGATCACCGTCCTGGGCGGTATCTTGTTTTCCTTCAGGGTGAACTCAGGCTTACAGGACAGTGCATCCGCTCGCTGGTTCTGCCCACTAGGGATGTACGTCATCCTGAAGTTGGACCAAGCAAAGAATAATGACCACCGCACCTGTCGCTGGTTCAGCATCCTAGCTGTCCTTAGATACTCCAGGTTTTGATGGTCAGTGCGAACCTTGACTTGATGGCGGGCTCCCTCCTAGTGGTGTTGTCATGTTTCGAAGGTGACTTTTATCATCAACAGCTCCTTGTCCCAGATCATATAATTCCATTCTGCCGCTGACAGCTTCCGGGAATAGTAGTGTAAGGATCGCCTCTCCTTCTAACTTAAGAAAGCGAGAACTTCTGAAACAATGTATTTCAAAAGGATCTTTTATTAAGCAGAAGTGAAAGCATTCCATTCAAAGCAATGTCTGAATACCCTTAGGCAAAGCAGGTAGAGTTAAAGCAGTAGAGACCCCTCCCATTAGCCAGAATGCAGATTCTAGCCAATACACAAGTGTGAAAATGTTTTCTTTATCAGCTGCTCTGGGAACCGGATAAACATACATTTCTCTGATCATCTTCTGTTATCCATTGAAGTGAAACATCACACATTGCCCCTCATAAACTTACTCCAAAAGTGAAGAGATCTCAGGATGT
>QLTV01002141.1:5457746-5506354 GCA_003457575.1 Thermophis baileyi
ACATGTTTTACCGGTGGCACATGTATCCCCTGCAACTATCAACAATGCTTCCAAACACGTCACCGAGATGTTGGAAATGTAGAAAAGAAATAGGTACATACTATCATCTATGGTGGACCTGCAGAGGCGGAAAAATATTGGAATAGGATAGCTACATGGTTAAAAGAAATTTTGAAAATGGATATAGAAAAAAAACCAGGATGGTTCTTACTGGGTATTCCTAATAGGATATATAAAAAGGAAATACAGTACCTTGCTATTCATATCCTAACAGCAGCAAGAATCACATACGCACAGTCTTGGAAAAATAAAGAGATTCCCAAAGAGGGGGAGATAATAAAGAAAATAAAGGACTGTGCGGAAATGGATATGTTAACTAGACAATTAAAAGAAAAAGAAGATTCTGATCTCTATAAAGTCTGGAACACATTTTATAATTGGTTAAAAGAAAGAAGTAATAAATAATAGAAAAGTTAAATGGTGTAAAGTTAAGTATTTAAGTAAAGTTTTCATATGCTTATGGTTTAATAAGAAATTATGATTGAAAGCACTATGTATATTTAAACAAATGATATATATACAGAATATATCCGATAAGAGCTTATTAGAGATAGGGGACTATTAATGTCTCAATTGTTTGTAATATGTTATGTTGATGTTGTTGTTTTTGTGTGTGTGTGTTTAAATAAAAATTAATTTTTTTTAAATAAATAAATAAATAAATAAATACTTCTTAAAATTAAAAGAAGCATCTTATCCCAAGAGATTCATAAAGCTCCCCCCCCTTCTTTTTCTAGAAAATCTTTAAAAGCAGTTTTAGGTCATCCAACAATCAACCCCATTGTGCTTATGGAGAAGAGAGAGCAATTGCTCATTTATTAATTACTATTTTTAAATAACTTGATGTATTAGCATTACTTTTATCATCTTAAAGTTTTCTAACCCCCTCCCATCCCCCAGTCCTTTGATTTGGGTGAGCTATAAAAACTATGAAATCCATTTATCCATCCATCTACTTGGAAGAAACTTGGTAACTTAACATGAATTTTAATTCTCCATTTTTTTCAATGTGGCCATAATGGTACACAAAGTGCTATCTCTATATATTCACCCAACAATCCTGTAAGATAAACTGTGAGAGAATGGTTGAAGGTCATTTAAAGATTGTCTCTCCCAAATATCTCAGAGTGAATTACTTTTGAACCCCAATTTTTGATATGGTGATTAGGAGCTGGGCTTCTTGGTGACAAAGGTGCAATTATAAAAGTCCGACCAGAAAGAAATATGGCTGATCAAAGTGCAATATTGTTTTAATCAATTAAAAACAGCTCTGTCACCATTATGTATTTTCAAGATTGCAACTCTTCCAGGACCAGAGTTTTTCAAAACATGAACTCTTTTTAAAAATAATTAAACAAAATAAAATACAATTACTTATCAAAATTTTATTGAATAATTTAATTGGATGTGTACATGGAACTGAACACCTTTTGGAGGAAATAAGGACATCATCAACATCCTTATCATCTACTATGCCATACAGATTGAATTAATCAGGCTAAAACAATTTATTGACAACTGCAAATCTGGAAATGGATTTTTAAAATATTGTTTTAATGGAATTACTTACTGTATTTTTCGGAGTATAAGACACACTTCCCCCCCCCCAAAAGAGGCTGAAAATTTGGGTGCATCTTATACTCTGAATGTAGCCCCTGCCAGCCCCCACCCTTTGGCCTCTGTGCGTCCTCTTCCTGGCTGCAGAGATTGCCACAGACGATGGCTTGCGTTTTTGGGCTCTGTGCCTCCAAACACTCCGTTTGACAGCTGTTCGAGGCTGCAGGGATTGCCAAAGCACATCGCCACCTCCACGCATTGTGTTTTCGGCCTCTGCACATCGCATTTTAGGCCTCCACATGCCCCATTTTTGGCCTCTGTCATGTTTTCGGGCGGCGATCGGCAGCGATGTGCTTTGGCGATCCCCGCAGCCTTGAACGGCTCTCAAACGGAGCATTTGGAGGCTGAAAACATGAGGCGCAAAGCCCAAAATGGCAACCCGGAACAGCTGCTGCCTTGTCTTACCACTTCCGCGCTTTGCCTGCTTTACTCCCTGGAGCTCCCTCCGATGATCAGTTGTGCTTTTGAAGCTGCTAAGCAGCCCCCCATGCACTCATAACCAGCGAACTAATGTGCTGAAGCTGACCAGGCTAAGGACGCTGGTAGACAGAGGCAGAATCCCCCCCCTGTTTTCCTCCCCCAAAACTAAGGTGTGTCTTATACTCTGGTGCATCTTATACTCCGAAAAATATGGTATATTTCTGAATATAAAAACATTGTTATCCTCCAACGAGTAAATTAAACTATTCAAATGTCAACTTCCTGGCCTCCCCTGACCTTATATAATTAAAATACAACAATATGACAAATGATGTAAACTTGTCACATGCCATAATTCAATCTTCATTCCATACTTCTTAAATCTGTTGCCCTGCAAGTCAGTTGGGAGTTACAACTTTTATAATTCCCAGCTTGATATGATCCAAGATGTTTTTAAGTAATGAAAATTGTAGACAAACACATCTGTAATATTCTGTTCAGGAAAAGCTGCTTTACAATGTAAAAAAGTTATTAAATCCTTTTGTATGGTAACAACGCCTTACGTTAAAAATATACATTTAGTTTATTATATTACCCATTGATATAAATTATTTTAAAATACAAATAAAAGAGCAGCTTATTTCTAATCATTCTTGTTTTTGTTTTTTAATTAGATTAAATTCTCAATAATTTAAGGCCCTTTGAGGCCCTGTTCTTTTTCTTGAAAGTTAAAGTGAATGCTTTAATGCCTCTTCGTTGTTAGTTGCAAAGTCATGTCCGACCCATCGCGACCCCATGGACAATGTTCCTCCGGGCCTTCCTGTTCTCTACCATCCTGTGGAGTCCATTTAAGCTCACGCCTACTGCTTCAGTGATTCAGCCACCTCATTCTCTGTTGTCCCCTTCTTCTTTTGCCCTCAATCTTTCCCAGCATTAGGCTCTTCTCCATTGAGTCCTTTCTTCTCATTTGGTGGCCAAAGTATTTGAGTTTCATCTTCAGGATCTGGCCTTCTAAAGAGCAGTCAGGGTTGATCTCCTCTAAGACTGACCGGTTTGATCGCCTTGCAGTCCAAGGGACTCGCAGGAGTCTTCTCCAGCACCATAGTTCAAAGGCCTCAATTCTTTGGCGCTCAGCCTTTCTTATGGGCCAACTTTCACAGCCATAAATTGCAACTGGGAAAACCATAGCCTTGATTATACGCACTTTAGTTGGCAGGGTGATGTCTCTGCTTTTTAGTATGCTGTCTAGATTTGTCATAGCTTTCCTCCCCAGGAGCAAGCGTCTTTTAATTTCTTGGCTGCAGTCCCCATCTGCAGTGATCTTGGAGCCCAGGAAAATAAAATCTGTCACTACCTCCATTTCTTCCCCATCTATTTGCCAGGAATTGAGAGGGCCGAATGCCATGATCTTAGTTTTCTAAATGTTGAGTTTCAAGCCAACTTTTGCACTCTCTTTCTTCATTAATGCCTCTATTAACACTTATTCATGAGTCATTGCCCTTGCCAAGACTCAAGATAAGAAACTATGATGTTTTAAAACTTTCCAATCAAGCCCAGGTTCATACCAGCAGAAAGAGCACTTATCATTCAACTGTTATTGAATGACCTCTACTTGAATAACTTAAATTTTGCAGGATCCAATTTGAGTAGGTCACCAGGACCAAAGTTTTGGTCTATAACTGTGATGGAGAACCTATGGCACGCGTGCCACGTGGAGCCATATCTGCAGGAACGCGAGCCGTTGCCCTAGCAAAGCTCTAGCGCGCATGCGCGTGCCAGCCAGCTGATTTCCAGCTGGCTCTGCCCACGCCACCCCTCCCCTCCCAGGAGTCTCCACACTGCCCGTTTTGGATGCCAGGTAAGTACAGGGCTCGCGCAGAGGCTCTTGGAGGGTGTTTTAGGCCTCCGGAGAGCCTCCGGGGGGGGCGCGGGGGAGGCCGTTTTCACCCTCCCCAGGCTCCAGGAAAGCCTCTGGAGCCTGGGGAGGGCGAAAAACGGGCCCACTGGAAGTCGGGAAACGGGCCGTTTCCAGCCTCCGGAGGCTTCAGCGAGGCCTGCTAGGCCCAAAACGGGACATAGGGGGTTGTGCGTGCATGTGCGGGAGGTGAAGCAGCATGGTGAGGCGCACGCGCATGCACAGGGGTGCGTGGTACGTGGGGGGGGGGGCATTCAATTATGTATGTGGCACTTTCGGCACCCAAGGGAAAAAAGGTTCGCCATCACTGCTCTATAAGCTTTTGGACTCCTGCTGGATCCCATCCTCAGGGAACTTCTTTCTCTCCAGAATGTGTACGCTGGGCTGTTCCATGTGTAGTATTTATGTGGTGCCTGGTTTTGTGTGTCTTAAAATTGAAATCTTTACTAAAATCAAGATATTGATTAGATCATTAAGATTGACTGGACCATCAGTTTCCCTGTCATCTTCTGGGCGTATTTGTGCGCACGTTTGGTACGTTTGCACAAGCAGGTTTGGGTTTCTTCCTTTGGTTTGAGATGGCTCCGCGGCTTTTGTTCTGGCGGCACTTGCCCGCAAAGCGTTCCGTCCGATCCCCCCCCCCCCCGCCCCGGCCAGCTATGCTTCCCTCGGGCGCCCCCGCCAAGCGCTTCTGCCCGGCCCCCCCCCCCCCGCCCCGGCCAGCTATGCTTCCCTCGGGCGCCCCCGTCTTTCCCCAGCCAATCCGCCCCGCCGTTTTGTTGTTATCACATGGCAGGGGGCGGGCTCGGCCGGTCCGGGCAGGCGCTGGGAAGCGGCAGAAAGTTTGGCGAGCTGAGTAGAGTTGGCTGGGCGGTGAGGAGACTTGCCCGCAGATTTGCCGGGGGAGGGGGAATGAAACGACGCCTCCCAGCGCCCTGAGAGTGGCAAATCCCTGCCTCGACTTCACTCCGTTCGCCCAGCCCGAAAGCCCCAGGTGCTGAACGCGCGAGGGACTTCGGACATGGGTTCCTCTGTTCGCCGCTGGGTGCTACAGCCGCCGCCGCCGCCGCCGCCTTTAGGACTCCTGCTCTTCTGCTGCAGTCTATTCTTCTCAGGACTGGCCCAAGAATGCCGGGCTCCTTGCCGGTGTCTGGGGGAACGACTGGATTGCAGCCGCCTCAGACTGAGAGAAGTCCCCGCGCTGTTCCCCAGCAGGACGGTGCAGCTGTGAGTACAGGCGCTTTTCTGCGGGGGTGGGGGGGGAGTGGCAACGAGTCTGAGGCGCGGATCTCCGGTGCTAGAAGGTGCCCACTAAATAGAGGCTCTGGAGAGGATACTAGAACTAAGTCTTCAGCACTATGGCTCCCTTCCCCACAAATATCTCAGCTTCCCACCTCCCGTCGACTTCTGCAACCTGATCCCGGCTTCTGGGCCGTGTGGATGGAGACTCTAGGTCAATGATTGGAGATAATCTTGTAGAGTTGTCCTGCACCTTTCTGGCCATTAAGACTGGATTTACACAACTAGGCTAAGATGTCCTTGGCTAAACTATGATTCAGCTCTTTGTGTGGACCCTTGTGGATAGTTTATGGACAGTTTATCTGTTGTGCAAGGCCTGACAATAGGATTGATTTAGCAAACCAGAACATTTTAATCCAGTCTACCTGTGTTGTCTTGGTACTTCCTGTTGCAGGGAGAAAGTTGGTGGGGCACAGTCCTAGCTGCTGATTCGCAGTAGCATCAATAGAATTAGCAGTTAAGCCATCCTTTCCCATTTGGACTCCAAGCATGTTGAAAGGTAACATAATTAAAGGTTAAATTAAAGGTTCCCATAATTCTTATCCATCACCTGGAAGCAGTTTAGTTACTCACCTATATACTTCTCATCTAGGCATCATAGAAATGGTCCTTTCACTCAAAGGCAGGCAAGCAGTTAAGATGTGAAACAACCTCTGATACTATGGTATATCCTGTTGTGTGCAAATGGAGCTGGCATTTACTTATTTTGTGCCTCTCAATAGTCCTGCGGAAAGGGGATGGCCCAGGAGGTCTGGCAAACCTTTTTTTTACTCTCAGGACACTATGGAAGTTGGGGCTTGAACCAGTCCCCCAATTGTTTCGTGTCTAGAAAGAAAGCAAGTCAGTGATCAAGGGAAGGCTTTCGTTTTCTCACTTTGAAAAATAAAAGGCAGTAATGATGACAGTTTCTACTGACATCTGATTGCCTGGGTTGGGGCAGTTATGTAGGAATCTATCGAAATGATTACATAGAAGGAAAAGATAGAGGAATGAAAACGAAGAGTTGCTCCTTGCAGTTGTGATTTGTTGGTTTGTGCTGCCTCTGGCTGAGTTGGAAAAAAAGGTAAAAATTGTTAGCTTAAAAGTAGAAAACAAATCTACTAACTGAAGGAAGCCAGAATCTCCCAAAGGACCTTAAGTCCTGCATGCTCCCCTCTTTCTAGAGCTAAGGCCTTGGAGATGCATCAATATCTGGATACTGCAGGAAAAGGTCTTGACATTTTTATACATTGTAATGGTCTTTTGAATGGGGAATAGATGTTGCTATTTAGATAACTGAGGAAAAAATATAGATTTATATATGATTAATCATTGAAACGTGGATTGTAGGCCAGTGTTCATGTCAAGTCTACATCTATTCCAGTAGAAAGACCATAGTTTTTCTCTTGCATCTTTTTTTTTTCCTGTTAGGGTTTCATCTTTTAAGACAGGGGTCACCAACCTTTCGGACCAAATTCATAATTTTAAATCCTGTGGATCATTAATATGAATTTTAAAAAAAGATAAATAGTATTTAGTGCAATATAAAAAATGCAAATAATTTTTCAACGGACCACCAAAATTTTCTTGTGGACCACCAGTGGTCCGCGGACCACCAGTTGGTGACTACTATTTTAAGAGATTTTTTTTAAAAAAATGTTTTGCAAAACCCTAAAATGGGAGATACTTTGATAAAGAAGTCTGTTCATGCAACTCTGAAGAAGGCACATGAATTTCCCTCAACTTTGTATACTCAATGTAAATGCAATTTATATATCGAATATAGTTAATATAGATAGCTAAGGATTGTGGTAATTGTAATACAAAATACCGGTACTAGAATTTATGAGGGTAGAGAAAATTAGTCTAGCTGTTTACAAGTGTTGGTCTGTCTCTGAATTGGGAATATGATTCCAAACATGGGTAAGATAAGATCATATATGTTGATCTGATGTATTGTACCAGAACATGTAGGAGATGAGAGAGGAGTAACCAAGTTAGTCTTTCAAGTAAAAGCAAAAAAAACCCAAACAAACAAAAAAAAAAACCTTCGTATGATACATAACAACTAACAAATCTGTTATTGCATAAACTTTGAACTGGAATATGATTTTTAACTTAGTAATTCACTTGTTAGTCTTTAAGGTGCCAGAAACTTTATTATTTGATTTGGATGTTATCTAGTGGCAGATTAAAATAACTATTTGGCAGGAATTGCTTATCATTTGAAAATTAGGACCAGTACAAATTTTTAGAAGCAATAACAACAAGAATACCTAATGTAAGGGAGAAAGTAAATGCTATATTCACATAGCATTTATTGTGAGCACCATGACAATCAGCAGGTATGGACAATGGGAGCTGAAATCTAAAAATATTTTAAGGACCATTTTCTCCCTATTTCTGATACAGAAAAAAATCTGTTTGCGTTTAAACTAACTTTGGGTCCAGTATGGTTCCTGAGCAACAATCTTGCATGCTGAGAACTGTATGGGAAAAGTGAAGGATTCTAAATAATTTTTGTCCATGTGATTTTATTTAATTGCTCTATTAGTTTCTGTAATACACTAGGCACCCTCTCCTTCTGACTTACGTTTCTGTTAAGAATGGGATAAATTAATATGTCTATATTTGCATGAGGGATGGACACAATAGTTTTGATATTGTTTAATTCTGTAGGGATTTCTTACACAAAATCTTAATGGTTTATATTTGTTTAAAGTCAGCAAGGAATTGAAATGTACTAGTGTTGTATATTTGTTCTGTATCTGTTGTCATTTCAATCACTTCTAGAAATATTAATTTTCTGTTTCAGTTCAGAAGCTAGTAAAAAATTTAAAATAGGAAGTCTTTCAATTAGTTGTGGCTAATTCTGTTCAATTGTCTCTTCTGGAAATTTTCCTTGTTTATTGGGGGGGAAAAAGACACTGGTGTATTCATACCATATGGTAAGTCATATGGGATCAACTATGTATGATTATAGCTGTAAATGTCTACTCAAATGTAAATTCCCCTGTATGCAGTAACTCTTGTTCCTAGTAAATATATGAATTGTAGCCTTAGAGAAGAGAAATTCAAAGAATGTAAACAGAAAATAAATATTTATTTGCTAAGAAACAAATGATATAAAGATTATCTTGAATAATTGGTTTTTAAATACTTTTTTTAAAAAATCTTCATTTTTATTAAAAGCTATATGTAGATTGTAAATATCCAGAAAACTTATAGATGATAGCAAAGAGGCCCAAAACCAGTCCATATATGGTAGACCTAACTGTAGACAACATTTGAACAAAAGCTTTTCAATGTTTATTATAAGTATCGGTTCACAAAAGGTGCAGTATTTAAGCACTCTTTATCAGGCAAGATCTTTCTCTCCCTGATTTTTTTTAAAAACAAACTAAACTAGAAAACCAAATGAGAGAGAAAAATTGGCAGATGTTCAACCATGTCTATTTTATTAGTTTTAGATGGAATGTGGGAGTAGACTACAGACATGCAAATAGAGCCTTTTCAGGTGCTTTCAGTAGTGTCAGGTTGCACCAGGACTCTTAAGGATTTCTGGGAAGAAGAGACAAATATGCAATGTTTTTTCCCCTCTCCCATTTCTGAAAATATAAAATCCAGCTGTCTGAATGTCTCCCAGTCCCACTGAAACACCTCAGTTACTTCTTAAGCAGAAAACAGAAGAAAACAGCATAGATGTGTCCATGAAGTCTTAAGGAGTCGGGCTTGATTTGAGGGATAGTTTAGTAAGGCAGTCTGGCTGTTTATGGATATTTTAGGTGTTTTATTTAGAAAGAGGAAAAGCAATAACCATATACTAGTTGTCTGCAAATAAAACTCCTTGAACACAGAGGGACTTAATTTTGAGTAGATATGTATTAGCAGTGCCTCATAAGTACATGTTTTCCTGGATAACCAATTTTACTTGTAAGAAACCAGTAAAACCAGCATAGAGATGTGTAGCTAATAATTCACTAATTAGGACTTAAAACTTAAAAGAAAATGTTATTTTCAAATGGATGGTGGATTAACCAAAATAAGAACAAGGTACTGGTATCTTGGTGACAGTTAATTTAGTATCTGTTAAAACAAAGAGATCTTTTGTGGTTGCAGAAGCAGTGGAAGCTTTCTAATTGGATTTCCCCTGGAGAGGCAAATTGTCCATATGTATGTTCACATTCCTTTACAAGAAGTGTGAAAAATGGGCTCCACTTGTATAAATAAGCACTTGGCCTTTTGTAAGGAACCCTGCTGTGATCACTCATGGGGAGCTGTGTCACTTGTTCTTAAACTGACTGGGTGACATCTTTGTAAGTGTCATCAGACCATGTGGTCTGGTAGATTTTGTGACAAGTTTCTTTTGTTAAAATTAAATACCTTCACCTTCGGCAGTTACTGTTCATTGCTTGCTTTTCATGCCTTTAAGAAAAGCTAGCAAACTGGCTCTTCCTCCCCCCCCTCCCCCCTTGGCCTCCTTTTGCTCTTGCCCCAGGAACCCTCCAATGCTAACAACTAAACAAAATTGGTTGTTGTTTTTAGTATTGATCATAGTTTATACCCAGTTTGTTTGTGAGGAATGTCATGATATATTGGCAACAGGATAAATAGAAAGCCTGGGTGATAGATAAATAACAAAAAAGCATTTGCTCTGTTTTGTATTGAAATCCTGGATTTTTAATTTAATTTAATTTTTTAGTGAAGAGAAAATGCTGATTTCGGTGGATTTGATTTGTTAAACCTGCACACACTCATGCACACGCATATAACTGGTGTGTGTGTGTGTGTGAGAGAGAGAGAGAGAGAGAGAGAAAGAGAGAGAGAGAGAGAATAAAGAAATAAATAAAGAACACTAAGACAAATTTACTTTATATATTTATTACTGGTAATATAATTAGTCACAGTGTAACCCTACAATGTTAAGTTGAAATTCCAGGCCATTTTTTGAATACATAGGAAGAATGTTTCTTGAACTTAGTGGGATGTGTGTGTGTGTGTTGCACCACTAAGTTCAAGAAACATTCTTCCTATGGGTATATATATATATATATATATATTGACAAAGGCTCACCCTGTAAATATATGTCAGTTTTGCTCAACTGAACCTTTTTCTTTGTATAATATCTTGGGGAGACAACACTTCTTTATTTTCATATTCAGAGTTCTAGATAAAATAAATGCTGGATGGTTGGTAGGAACAAATGTAAGTACAAATATTGAAATTATTATTTTTTAAATTTTGGAAGCTCTGAAGGCTCCTGGTTCTTGGAAGGCTGAAATTATCTTTACATGTTGTCAGGGTTGTGGTTACTTTTATAATTGTGATTGACATAGCAAAATGGGTAGTGGAAAACAGCCAGTTTTAACACAGCTTTAATGCAGGCTTTCAGTAAAGATATATGGATATACTAAAAATAAAGCCAAGACTGTTCAAAAGAGGTAAGTGTTTATAATAATTTATTTAAAAAAAATCTCTGCAGTCCAACTTTAGCATAGAGGTTTAAGAATTCATAGAAACACTCCACATTTTAAGAATGTAGCTTTTGTTAGGTTTAAAGTTTAGCAGCCATATGAGAAAAGTAGAGAAAATCTGAATAATTGCCAAACATCTTTGATGTTTTTCAATTCTCTTTGGAATTTTAGATTATTTTATCAGGATTTGTCTAGGAATGTTAAGTCTGTCACTGAGACAGGGAGGGAAATCTAAAGGATGCTTTCTATTAATGTTTGCATTACATCTCAGTATTTACATTTTCTAAACCCTCTAGTCCTTACCAGAATTGCTAGAGGGGAAAAAAAAGTTTGGATAGTTTTCACAGCTGTTCTGCAGTATTTTCCAGACTAGAATCTGAACATAGCAGGCTGATTTATGAGTCACTTTGGACCTGTGTTTTAAAACAGCTATAGCCTACCTCTTTGTTTTTTAGCTTTCCTTCTTTCTGCTGAATAAGCAGCTCTAAACGTCTCAGTGGGGATTGATTAAGAATATGTTGCTGGATTTGCATTTTAAAAAACTAACTAGATTTCAGCATATCCAAGAAAAAAGATAATATACCGTATTTTTCGGAGTATAAGGCCCACCTTTTTACCCCCCAAAAGAGGGTGAAAACTTGGGTGCGTCTTATACACCAAATGTAGCCCCACCCAGCCACCCCCACCCTTTGGCCTCTGCCTCCCAGCAATTTACCTCCTTGCAGCAAACAGAACAGAGCCTGTTAAGCCAAGCACTGATTATCGGCTTCCCGACCCTCAGCTGATTGAGGCTGCAGGCAGGCCATGTGCTAAAACTGAAAGTGAAACTAAAGCAGCAAGGAGGCAAATTGCTGGGAGGTAGAGGCAGAGGCAGAATTTTATTTTCTTGTGCTAATCCGACTGCTGAAACTGGATGCAAGGAGGTAAGTCAATAACTGTAAATGCCTATAGAATGTTCAAATTATTAGACTTATTTTTTAAAGACTGCTTTATTATTGTTCCAGACTGACTTTTACTGGCAGATTGCTTCTAATAAAACTGCCATTTCAGCCGGCTGATAACCTTGCAAGCAATTATAATAAGTTTACAAACAATTACACCTCACAAATGGATTTGAGAGGAAGCCATAAAGTCCCTCCAATGAGCGCAAGCTTGCTTCCATTTCCACTTTATAAATGAATCACCGTTAATTTATGCCCAGATGAATGCAAATTATTGTCACAAGAGGTTCTCTCTCCCCCCCCTCCCCTTCAATTAGACCACTCGGTATTCTGGGCAATGAAACAAAAACACAGCGGATGGTAAGTATGTTGTTCTCCCCTTTTCGAAAATGGGGTTTTAAGTAGTTTCCATGAGCAGATCGTTGCGTTTGGAGTAGATCTATTTAAATAATTGGGAGGAGTTAGTGTGACTACATTTAAGAAAACTTTCTGGCATTAATATACTGCCATAATGTACATTTCTCCAATTCTTTGCTATTTCTATGGGTCAGGCACACATGCACAGAAATACACAGCAAACAGTGTATATCATCTGTACTGTTTGCTGTTTGCTGGGAGGCAAATTGCTGGGAGGCAGAGGCAGATTTTTTTTTCTTGTTTTCCTCCCCAAAAGCTAGGTTCGTCTTATACTTCGGAGCATCTTATACTCTGAAAAATATGGTACTTAAAATGAATACATTGAGTCAATTCCATAAGTGTGCTTTGTGAAGAGTGTTTCTGAAATTACTGAGTTTTATGAACTGTAGGAAGTTAGCACACACCCCTCTCCTAGAAAAATGAAATATCCTAGGAAAAATTAAAAAGGCAGAATATTATATAGAATATCCCTAGAGAAATTGAGAAACATGCTTTTAGAAAGGAAACAGACTCACACATTTCTTACACAGGAACAGGAAACTCTTAAGGTGGGGCCCAACAGAGAGCATAAAGCCGGGGCACTCTCAGCATCTCAGCCCTTCTCTCCTTCTTCAACATCCTCAAGGCATGTGATCCCCCTTTTCCCAGGACCTCAGACCATGTGGTCCTGCTGTCCACCATTAAACCATCTTTCCAAGCAGTCCCATGCTTCCAGTGTCTTTTTCCCCACTTGAAACCCAACCCAGAAGGATATTCCTTACAACAGAACCTTGGGGCATAGTATTAGGTTGCTCTATTTCTTTACCAACATTTTGTTCAGATTTGAATTCATCATATATATTGTTAATATTTTCTGATAACAATGACTTGAGCATTTGAATAGCATGGGTACTTTCTAAAAATCTTCATTATCCTAATGCAAGAATTGTGAAGGATAAAACTAACATCTGCCCCTACATCTAAGGAAATGAGGAAATTCAGGAGTTGGTATTCAGAAGTTGAAGTAAGACTGAGGGTTTGAATGAGGGTTTCTGTTTTCAGTCCCAACATTCAAATACAACAAGAAATGATTTAATATTACATGAATGAAACTCAGGCTCCTGAGCTTTTTCCTCTCCATGATTTAGTGACAAGAGTATATGCTTTTGTTTGTAAAAAAAATGCAGTTTATCATGTGTAATGCCAAATTCAATCCTTGGTGTCTAATCTTGGCTTCTTACACTATATCATAGTTAGGATATGCATAGTTGTAAAGTTGCTGTAGTGGTGTTGAATCCAAAGCTTTGGTTCTTCTCTTTAGAGCCTTATGGGAAATGAACAAAGTGCTCTACATTTTCATTCATTTTACATATATATTCCAAAGAGATCAACATCTGTCTGGATATGTACATAGAGGCTTGCTGCTATGAAAAACCACACAAAGTTTCTTAATAAAAAGGCAATGTTTCAAGATGTCCTTTGCATTTTCCACATCCAGGAAAGCAAGGTCTCTGCATGTTGCTCTGAAAAGCAGAGACCTTGCTTTTCTAAAGAAGAGTCTTCCTCCTTGGAAGATTGTACCAACTGATGGCATCTTAACAGGCCTGTCTTTTTAAAAGTGAAATGCGTATTTTTAATGCCAGAATCTAGCCATTCTTAGTCATTTAAAATTTCCAATGCTACTAGAGAACTGAAACCACTGGAAAATTTTTACTTTAAAACTGTGGTTTTAAAGAGGGGGGAGGCCAGAGGAGTGGGAAATGTGTGCTCCAGAACTTCAGTGATGCTGGTGCTTACTGCTAAATTACAAGGAAAGATTGATTCATATTATTTCATACCAGTTTAAGGATTTCTGTCAAAAATTGTTTGAGGTGCCAGAAAGAGATGCATTTTAAAACCTATTTTGTCAGGAAGCTTCTTCAAAATTGACTTCAGAAAGGATATCCTGTATTTCAGCTCTTAGAGTATTTCTTCTTGTTTTGTAGGAATGTCTTTCTTCAAATGAATAATCTTTTCCTTTTTGTATGCTTCTACAAGCTAAAAATAGATTTAAATGGAAGGCCTATTAAATTTCTTCTTTAAGTATTAGTATTTATAAGTATTAGTATTTGATTTTGGCTGCTGAGCAATGAGGACACACTATAAAAATCTGGACAGAGAGTAGGGAAAGAGCAGATCACAAAAAATCTGCTGATACCTGCAGTGCCTGAAAATACAAAGTTAGTCTGAAACATATAACAAATATGTTTACATATATACATATAACCTCCTTCAGAGAGTCCAGATGGAGAGTAAGCTTGAGCTCTTTAGTGAAAATTCCCTGAGTCCAGTTTAGTGATACGTAATTGACAGCAGTAGTTGCAACAGTAGGATTTCTATAATGTAAAATCTGGGTCAGGTTCCTTCCCCGCTACATTCCCAGAGTTATAACTTTACCAAAGCAATTCCAGTCACTTCTGTTATTATCTGGCAGGTCCTAAAGAAAAATTTCTATATTATTTCATGATGTTGACTCCTTCCTACCTTTATTTAGTGTTGGGGCCTTCCAGTCAATGTTGACTTCCTAGATGAGTCCCTAAAGTTTCCTCAGCAATATTTCAGAAGTGGTTTGCCATTGTTTTCTTCTTAGGGCTGGGAATGAGTGATGGGCCCAAAATCACCCAACTGACTTTGTGACTAAGGTGGGACTAGAACTCATAGTCTTCTAGCTAGTTTCTACCTTGGTGCCTTGCATAAAATGAAAAAAAGGATGTATGCATTTAGCTGTGACTTAAGTCAATAGAAACCTGAAACCCTGTGTTGAAATAATTATTCATCTCATATTCTTTGCTTATGCAGAATAAAGGTTAATGTATTTTAATAATCATAATTTTATAAGATTGGGCTTATAATGCCTTGATCCAAAGTCAAATATTACTACATTAGTATTAATAAATATTAGTATAAATAATACTAAATAAATATTAGTATAGATCAGGGTGGTCTTTATTGTGAGCTTTTTTTAGACCACTTACACAATATTGATATATCATTTTCATGCATTTTTTCATTTCTTCCAGAAGGTACAGATACATACCCATCAAGAACATGCACCCTAGAAATAAACACGATCTTGCAGAAAATAGATTTCTTTGGCATATTGAGCAGTTTTATTCATTACTGAATCTGAAATGAGTTATGCCTTGAAGCTGAAGTATTTATTCAGGGTTTTTTTCATTCTTGGTATTGCATATGTTAACCATTTTATATGTGAGAATTAATGATACAGAAACATATGAATGGAAGAAGTTTCCATGCCACCCAACATCAATACATCCATATACCACAAATTTAGACATATCAGGTAAAAACTATAAATAGAAAGACAACATTAGCTTTATTTGCCAGATGTGCCTTTGGTCTCCTATGCTGCCAAGATAGAAAAAAAAGTTTGATTTATATGCTACACAGGACAATTATTGCCATGCTGGTCTTAAATAGTTTTTTATTTTATTGTTTTAAGCTCCTATGAAAATAGCCTTTTGCACTGTATGCACTTGATAGACATCATATAAAAATATATGAAAGGCTATCATATGAACTGCTGAGGGAAAATGGGAGGAGATAGATACGAATCAAAATGTATTTAGATTATTTTTAAATATCTCATTTTGATTAGTATTCATGCATTTTTTTTAACCTTACAGTGATCTAAGCCATAATAGTTTGTCTTCAATCAACTCTAGTTCTTTGAGTCATCTTTATAATCTGCGAGAAATGTAAGTAGTTGTTCTGCCTCTAGATTCTTATGGCTGTCTGTGTTATGTCTTCTTTTCCATTGCTTTATTTTAAATTTCTAAAATCATAATTACGTGCATATAAAACTTAGAATATTTTGATTTGCATTCAGTGATAAGTTGTGATTCCAAAGAAAGCTGATATATAAAGTTGGCTTTCGCTTTGCATTTCTTGGTGGATGAGTAACAATCTTTTCTGCCTAGTCATGACCATATATTTACCTATTTAGACACATGGCACATTGCTGTATTTCAATAGCCTACACTCCTTGCCCATACTCCTAAGTGAAAGCTCCTCTTGTTTGATAGCTGAGCTCTCAGCAAATGGAAAGCATGGGTAGTAACAGTTATATGCCAAGCCACAGAAGATATTACACAACCACAAGCAATCACTAGCCATGGATTTTCTATCTATATGCAGAAACCAACTACTAAGAGTAAAAAAGAAAACAGTAAAGCAGTTTCCGTGTGTGTGTGTTTGGTTTCACTAGCACGGAGGAGTAAATGAGCCACATGTACCACACAAAGGATACTCTCAAAAAGAATTATCTGGTTTATTATTCCCTATATAAATGGCGAGTGCAAATGTGCAAAGAACAATTCAGTGGGCATCTGTGGAAGTCAGCATCATTAAAAGACTTTTTGTTTCTTTGGGAATTTGTGCCATTATGAGGGTGGGAGGTGAAAACTGCTAAGTTGTTAGAGATAAAATAGGAAGGGAAAATCAGAAAATACCAGTTACCATTTATGTCTATCTTGGCTAAGCTTTCATTATTATTATTATTATTATTTTTAAAACAGAAAACTGAACAGCAATGAATTGGAAGCTATTCCAAATCTGGGACCTATTTCAGTAAACATTACTTTCCTTTCTCTGTAAGTTGATTTCATATATTTTATTTGTATATGAAAAGAAATATATAGACAAATTCTCTATTCAAATATTAATCATATGTTTTCAAAAAAGCTAATATTTGAAATGATAGCATTAAAATATGTTTAATATAGTGCTACCTTTGGATCATCTTGACTGTCATGATATATTTCTTCTTCTACGATAGAAGCACATATTGTAGAAATTGTACTTATTAGAGAATATTACAGCTCAAATTCTGAGAATCCTATGGTTTATTCTTCCCCTGAATTCTGTACAAAACAACTTATAGATTCAATTCATTGTATCTCAAGCTATAATCAGGAAAGGCTTTAAAAAAAAAATACTGTAGAACCACTTTCAGACATAGTAGAAAGTATCTAACTATAAGCTGCCATTGTTCTTAATTTCTTATTGCCCATAGTTGAATGGGTGCTTGGGAAAACAGATTAGCTGAAGTCAAAGATAGTATGGAGAAAAACTTTTTTAAAAAAATCTAAAATGCTACCAGTTACAGTTGGAAGGACTGTAATCTAAATCCTAGAGGTTTTCATTGCTGTTTTAAAGTATTGACAGAATAGAACTAGTTGGGTAGACTGATACATGTAACTTTGTCTTGATCCCTAAGCCTCATAAAGTGATACATATATTGATGTTTGTATAGATCAGAGTGAAATGTAGACGTGATCTCAATTCATCTAGCCTTGGGACTGGTTGTTTATTTTAAAATGTATATTCCACTTTTTATTAAAAGTCTCTAAAAGTGTTGATAGCCAAATGATACATAATACATAATGATAAATACATAATTGAATTATTGTATAATTTGTATAGATTTTGATGGTGATGTGTTGAAATCTATCTACATTTAATTTGAAGTACATTCTATTAGTAAGATATACACAGGCATCAGATTCTGAATATGCAGAATATTTGTAAGATACAAATCTTTTTTTTTTACAGTCTATATGATAATTTTGTATGTAAATGCAAGCGTTCATATGCATGTTTATATGATCTGTATCCAATTAAGTTTAATATGCTTGATTTCTTGGTAGAATGCACATAAAATCGGCACTCTCTGTTGTCGTATAGGATAATAGCAGTGATTTATAGTTTGTCGGGAATGCATCTGGTGAAGCATGGAATCCTATGCTGTGGTGTATTTGCTAACCATTTGTTTTAGGTTTGGGCTGGTGATGTGGCAAAAGTCACTGCCAGATGACATATTAATGTCCCCAAACTCCATTTAATACTCCATCCGATATGGCAAGGATTCAAAATAAACCAGCAAAAATTAAGAACTGTGTGAGCTTTGGGAAGGGGCCATCACATAAAATTAGCTGTTTTTTTTTAAAAGAAACCATAAAACAAAGATACACAACACAGGGATGAGATATTGTCAGATTATTCATGAACTGGGAGAGCCAATGGTAACAAGGTCAGCCAATGAATAGGCATAGCAACTAAGTCAGCCAATGGGAGCTAAACACATCTGAGTCTGTGCAGAGAATCGAAACTGAAGCTATAAGGCTGGGTGTGGCTCAGCCCACTCTGTACTCTCAGTCCACTCTGAACTCTAAAATGAAACTAACTGTTCTCTCCTGCCTGTATGTTTGCCTGTAACTGCTGCTACGTTAAAGAACTCTGCTACTAGTATTGTAAATACTCATCTGTTATTCTTGTATATAAAGAAGTTTCTTATTTAAATCAATCCTGCTGCATTAGTCTGCCTGTGTGTGCTTTCTGGATTTAATTTTCTACAACAAACTCTGATAGATATAGCTTCCCAAAACTTTGGTTATACTGTAAAAGTTGTTAGTATGGAAAATTATTATTTTACAGATGAGAATTGCTGAATCTTTCTTTTACAACATGACAGTATATGTGGGATAATCTACTTTCCCCCATTTCTAAACATACCCACTTCCCTTGTGCTGCTCCAGACAGATTATATAGTTTGGACCTTAACATGAGTAAGGTTGGGCATCGTTCCCATAAATCATGATGATGTCTAGAACCATCATTTAAATCAACTCCACAGGAATTCTAAAAGTACTTTTATCGAGAGTGGCTATAATAACAAAATCTTGCAAGTTCTGATCATGCTACACCATCTCAGCTTTGTTATACTCCAGTGCAGGGGTCTGCAACCTGCGGCTCTGGAGCCGCATGCAGCTCTTTGGGCGCTCTGCTGCGGCTCCCTGTCACCCTGTCATGGCAGAGGGATGAAAGAGCCATCATCCTGTCACGGCAGTGGCATGGCCGGAGCCTTAGTGCGGGAGCGAAGCGCCCCTCTACTTGCCTTTGCGCGGCAACAGCATTCCACCTTCATTGTGGTACATTTGCTGTTGCCACCAGCAAAGAGGGCTGGGGGAGAATGGCGGGGGCAGTTCTTGCGAGGTGGGGGCCATCCCCCAAGCTTGGCCTTCCTCCCTTGTCGGCAGGGCCAAGAGAAAGAAGGGGGCAGCATGGGGAAGCGCTCCCCTCCCCTGGGCTGTTGTGCCGAGTACCGAGCACAACAGCCCACAGCACCGAGCCCAACAGCCCAGTGGGGGGGGGAATGGCCTAGCGGAAGTGACCCCATTGGCGAGTTGGACGGCAGAGAGGCCTGGCCTGGCTCTCGCAGCGGAATGCTGTTCCCCGCCTTTCAAACGCGCCGCTTTCTGTTTCCTGTTCCTTCCCCAGGCAGCAATGGCTGGGGCCGTGGGGGGAGGAAGCAGAGGGGTCAGGGCTGCTCCTCCCCCCTCAGCAAGCCAGGCCTGGAGGAGCGCAGAGAGTTGCAGGCGAGTGCCGGAGGGTCAGAAGACGCACTCCGACGTCGCCCCAACACACTTCTCTGTCCTGAAGTAGGATTGAGTGGGGAGAACGGAGCAGGGGGAAAGGTAGGAGGGAAGGAGAAGCCCTGCTGGCTTTCCTTTGGCATGGGGTGGGGGGAAGACCCAATACCCCCTCCATGGCCTGCCCGCTCCTCTTGCAGCGCCTTGCACAGCACAGTGAAAGCTAGTGTGCTTCACAATGGGGGAGACTGGGTCTCCTCCCCCTCCTGGAGCCCATTCCCTGCCCCACTCGCCCCTATCAACACTCTCTGTCTCTATCTCTCTCTCTGTCTCTCTGTCTCTCTCTCTCTCTCTCTCTCTTTCTCTCCGGAGAGCAAACCGAGAAGTAGCCGCCCGCCGTTTCCCGCCAGGGGAGGGAGGGAGGGAGGAGAGAGAGAAAGAGAGAGAGAGAGAGAGACAGACCTATTTCCCATAGAAAACAAAACATGGGGAGCCACAAAACCCATGTGACTGGGCAGGAGTGAGTGACGTCGAGTTGGCCACGCCCACCCAGGTTTTGTGGCTCCCGTTGTTTTGTTTTCTGTGGGAAACGGGCCCAAGTGGCTCTTTGAGTGTTTAAGGTTGCAGACCCCTGCTCCAGTGACTTAGGGAGGCATGTTAGTTTCCTCTGTCTTTTGGGGATTTGGATAGTATCACTCAATTTTATTAATAAAGATTTATATATAATCTTTAGATAGCAATTAGGAAAAGTAGAATGGACTATTAATCTCTAATGATATTAAAAGCTTGTTGTTTTATTCTTTTTGATCTGACTCTTGAAACTGGTAACTCCAAAGCAGTATTTACAGTAGTTTCATGCACAGATATTTTAGTTATATCTTGAAGTAAGCTATGTATTACAAAGAAGATATGTGATACCTGTTAATAAAGTGTAACTAATGTAATAAATTTTGGGAAATTGTTCCATTAATGAAAATATATTTAGTTGATTATACCTGGTGACTTATTATTAAACCATTTACTCTTGGCCTGGGTCAACCAAGTCAATTGGTACAACTGCTATTTATGCTTTGGTCCATTTAAATAAGAATAGGCTACATTTGATGTTGTCTTAACTATATTAGCTTGTATGGGAAGAGAATATTAAAAAGGAAAAGGAGTTGTTACACAGCAAAAGAGAACTTTTAAAATACTGCTGTAGAATTCTATAAGTTAATTCTCAGTAATGAATGTGTGAAAACCACAATGAGAGTTTCTTTCTCTTCATATGCCTTCTCTTCTAATATTCTAATGTTTAGTTGGTGTTCAAAGAATTAATCTAACATAAATATTTATATCTAGCATAGAGCTGATTAAGGTGAATATATCAGTAAATAGTAAGCACTTTGTAATAAAAGTTGAAATAATAATATATTTATTTATATTTTTACCTTGAAGGATATTAAGCATGATCTAAATTGAATAAAATATTTTTTCATGTTTGTTGCATATCTCATAGAACATTTAGACAAAATTGGTTCACATTTTTGTTATGCTGGAAGTATACAATAATTGAATATTTATACATATGACATGGACTTACCCTGCTACATTTACATTTTGGTTTTATATCCATAAATAGTTTGGAGAAGACTAATATCACAAATTTGGAATTTGTGTAAATGAAGGGCTGTGGATTTACTAAGAATGGCAAAAAAATTTGTTATTTTTGAATGTCGCTTTGGATTTATAATCTTGGATTGAAGATTATGCTTTTCTTTCTGCTATGACCTGGCTCTTTATTGATGTATTAAAATTTCTAATAACTATTATTTTATATGATCACTTTAATTTTGCTTATTTGCATTTTATATATTTATCCTTTGTTCTTCTGTTGGTTTTTTTATATTTTCATTTTCTGTACTAATATAAAAATAAAAGATATTCTAATGTAGCAATTGTTTTCTCACCTACCGGTATTAACTCATATTAATCAAACTGATATGTCTCTGTCACAAATGAAAAAGCAAGAACGATTAGATAAGACTTGAGATCTTAATGTTTCTTCCTTCTCTGGAACATTCTATGCTGTTTCATTAGTTCACTGCAATAATTATGGTTGGTTGCACAGTCAGCCAGTTTTTTGTCCACCTATCGAGTCCTTCCCAAAGGCCTGCGATTGGCAGATGTTGTTCTTTGATGGTGTTAAAGTTTTCATCACAGAATATAAGCTGTTCCAACTAAAGCTGCCTTTGGCAATTGACCGATGGTGAATTTGTCAATGCCAATGGTGTTCAAGTGGCCTTCCAGATGTTTTGGAATTGCACCCAAGATGCCTTTCACTATTGGTACTACCTTTGATTTTTTTTTCTATAGTCATTTTACTTACCTTATATTTTGTGATTTTCTCCAGTTGTTTCTTTTCTATTCTGCTGTTTCCAGGTATTGCAGTGTCCATTATCCAGACTTTTTTGTGTCTTTTTTAACACTTGTTAAATCTGGGGTGTTATGTGGCAGATGCTTGTCTCTTTGAATTCAAAAGTCCCAGTGCACATTTAGCTTCTTTATTTTATATTACTTTGTTTATTTTGTGGTTGTGCCAGTTACTGTTTACAGGCAGATGGTATTGCTTGCAGGCAAATGGTATTCCAATTCACCATTGTTGCTACTTCGACATGCAGTTATATGTAATCATCGTGTGAACTTCTTGCAGTAGCTAACTCTGATTATCATTATTGTTATTTTGATTCTGCAACTTATAAGATGGTTAGTTTTTCAGCTCAACTGTAATGAGACACGTTTGTTTGTTTGTTTGTTACATTTATTTGCTGCCTAACTTGCTGTAGGGCTACTCTAGGCTGCTCTTTTAGCTTCCTTTCCTTTTTTTCTTTTAAGATCTTTCCTGAAAACTAAATTGTTATGCAGCACCTTTGAGTTGTTTGAAAAATATCTTGTTGGCACTGCACATATTTTAAAACATACCATGTTCCCCTCAGAAGGCTTCTTGATTATATTCTGCAGAATTCAGCTAAGGTTATAATTGTGTACTATGTACCTTGTGAACTCTGTGGAGAATGGAACTAGAAATAGATAGATAGGCATGAAAGCCACTTGACAAGAAAGCCATAGCCTTAAGACAAAAGTACATATAGGGATCAGGTGGCAATTGAGTGTGTAATTGGTGACTTTCACTCTACCTTGGTACAATTAATTGTTCCCTGCCACAATTTGTGAAAATGCAATAGCAGACCCTTCTGCCACTGTAAAACATAATTTTGCAGTAAACAGTGCTTTTTTAGAGCCAATGAATTGTAATGGACTTTAAGACTACAGTAATTTCTTTGGAACAGACCCAGTATAAATTGCTACAGCAGCATTATGGTGATGTTTAGTCTTTCAAAGAATGATTGTATTCAAACATAGGTGCATTCAGAAAGTATTCAGACCCCCTTCACTTTTGTCAATTTTGTTATGTTGCAGCCTGATTCTACAGTTGTTGAAATTCATTTTTTTCTCATTAATCTACACTCAGTACCCCATAAAGACAAAGTGAAAACAGAATTTTAGAAATATCTATAAATTTATTAAAAAGAAAAAACTGAAATATCACATTGGCATAAATACACAGACCCTTTGCAACAACACTTGAAATTTAGCTCAGGTGCCTCCCATTTCTCTTGATAGCTGCTGACATGTTTCTACACCTTGATTGAAGTCCACCTGTGGTAAATTGGACATGATTTGGAAAGGCACACACCTCTCTATACAGGTAGAAGGCATCACAGCTGACAATGCATACTGTAGCAGAGCAAAAGCCATGAAGTCAAAGGAACTGCCTGCAGAGGTCAGAGACAGGATTATTGCAAGGCACAGATCTGGGGAAGGCTACAATAAAATTTCTACTGCACTAAAGGTTTCTAAGAGCACAGTGGCTCCATAATTCTCAAATAGAGGAAGTTTGGCACAACCAGGACTCTTCCAAAAGCTGGTCGCCTGGTCAAACTGAGCAATCAGGGGAGAAGGGCCTTAGTAAGATAGGTGACCAAGAACCCAATGGTCACTCTTACTGAGTCCCAGAGGTCCTGTGTGGAGATGGAACAGAGTTCCAGAAGGACAACCATCACTGCAGCCAGGGCGGATAAAAATTGATGGTTTTTTTAAAAAAATAAAAATAAAAAAAATCAGATTTTAAAAATTGAAATAGGATCTTTTTTATTTAAATCGGATTTTTTTTATTTTTATCAAATTTATTTTAATAAAATGCTTTTGGAGTAAAAATCTATCTAAAGATAGTTTTCTATTTAAGATATATTAATAATTTAGTTTATTCAGCATGAAATGGAGCTTAGTTATGTAGCATGAGGTTGTATATTCTGCAATATTTACATTTTTGGTAAACACATTCAATGAATCCAAGCTCTGCAAGCTGAGATAACATACACTGCATTGGTGCATTCACACAATTTCACAGTAACCATGAGATAAATCATAAAGCAAAGTTCAGGAATATTCCTTTATCCCATTGTTTTGCAAATCTATGTACACTACAAACTCTCTATGATTGTTTGAAGAGAAATGCATCTGTACCACCGGGCTCTTAAGTGTGAGTAGGAAGGGCAAGCAGTAAAAATGAAAGTGAAATCTAAGCAGCTTATAATATTAAAGAGCACCTGTCATTTCAGATCCATCATGGCAGCGCCTGTTAGCGGGCATCCACTCACCTGCTGCCCGCCATGTCCCTCACCTTGTTGTGTCCCTGCTGCATCACCAGCTGTCCCATTAAAGTGAATGGGACTGCCAGTGAGTCAACAGCAGGTGAGAGGAGGAGCCGCTTCGGGACAGAGATGACAGTTGTTCTTTACAAAGTATGACTTAAATCGAGTTGATTTAAATCAAAAAGATAATAGTAAAGAGCACCTGTCATTTCAGACCCATCATGGCAGCGCCTGTAAGCAGGCATCCATTCACATGCTGCCTACCACGTCCCTCACCTTGTTGTGTCACTGCTGCATCACCAGCCGTCCCATTAAAGTGAATGGGACTGTCGGTGAGTCAACAGTGGGTCAGAGGAGGAGCCACTGCGGGACAGAGATGACAGTTGCTGTTTAAAAATTATGATTTAAATCAAGTTGATTTAAATGAAGCCTGTTTACTAGTGATTTAAATCATGATTTAAATCGTGATTTAAATCAACTTGATTTAAATCAAATCCACCCTGACTGCAGCACTCCAGCAATCTGGGCTTATGGCAGAGTGGCTAGATGGAAGCCTCTCCTCAGTGCAAAACACACGAAAGGCTGCTTTGAGTTTGCAAATCACCTGAAGGACTCTCAGACTGTGAGGAACAAGATTCCCTGGTCTGATGAAACCAAGATTGAACTGTTTGGCCTCAATTCTAAATGTTATGTCTGCAGGAAACCAGGTACCGCTCATCACATGCCCAATATCATCCCAACAGTGAAGCATGGTGGAAGCAGCATGCTGCTGTGGGGGTGTTTTCAGCAGCAGGGACTGGGAGATTGTCAGAGTTGAGGGAAATCTGAGTGGAGCAAAGTACAGGGATATCCTCAATGAAAACCTGTTCCACATCGCTGAGGACCTCAGACTGGGCCGAAGATTCACTTTCCAACATGACAACGATCCTAAGCACACAGCCAAGACAACACAGGAGTGGCTTAGGGACAACTCTGTGAATGTCTTAGAGTGGCCCAGCCAGAGCCCTGATTTGAACCCTATTGAACATCTGGAGGGATCTGAAAATGGCTGTCCATCAACGGTCACCATCCAACCTGACTGAGCTTGAAAGGATTTGCAAGAAAGAATGGCAGAAAATCCCCCAATCCAGGTGTGCAAAACTTGTTGCATCATACTCAAAAAGACTCGAGGCTGTAATTGCTGCCAAAGGTGCTTCAACAAAGTACTGAGTGAAGGGTCTAAATACTTATGCCGATGTGATATTTCAGGGTTTTTTTATTTTTAACAAATTTACAGACGTTTCTAAAATTCTGTTTTCACTGTGTCATTATGGGGTACTGGGTATAGATTAATGAGAAAAAACGAATTTCAACAACTGTAGAATCAGACTGCAGCACAACTAAATTGACAAAAGTGAATTGAGTACTTTCTGAATAATTTCTGAATGCACCATAGAACTTCAGTTAGCTTATTCAAAAAGTCTTCCTTGTTTTCTTTCTTCCTTTCAGTCTTGTCTAATTTTATGTGATATTAGTTATTTTTAAGTGTATTCTGATGACCTGTGTGCCAGTTTTTATGTAGAGCATATTTATATACTATTTGATTATCAGGTTTTCTGAAAAATAACAATTTCTACTAATCTATGTCAACTAAATGTTACTAAATAATCCTGCTTCATTCTTTAAATGAATGAGCCCCTTTTTCCTAATTCTAACTCAGTAGTTTTATTTGATCTTGATGACAAATCTTGATGACCATTAGTTGGCAGCCAAGAAATTTTTTTAAAAAATATCTCACACTGTGCTGTCACCTGGTGTTTGATAGATGAAATTGTTGACTCTTCAACCTATAGTGTCACGGAATAACAACAATTATTCAATTAGCAATAGCAATAGCAGTTAGACTTATATACCGCTTCATAGTGCTTTACAGCCCTCTCTAAGCGGTTTACAGAGTTAGCATATTGCCCCCAACAATCTGGGTCCTCATTTTACCCACCTCAGAAGGATGGAAGGCTGAGTCAACCTTGAGCCGGTGAGATTTGAACCGCCGAACTGCAGCTAGCAGTCAGCTGCAGTAGCCTGCAGTGCTGCACTCTAACCACTGCGCCACCTCGGCTCTTTCAGGAGCTGTCAGAAGCAATTAGTCTTCGGTGCAGTGTTCCGGTGTCCCTCTAGGGGTTGCTCTAGGAGCGGAATTGTTGGTGAATGGTGATTGGTTGTTCCGTTTGACAGCCGCATATTTAAGGAGCTGTCAGAAGCATTTTACCTCAGAAGCATTTTCCTTAGTTGTCTGCTGTTGTTGTTAATAAACATTACACGTTACCTGCCTCCGTGTTTCGCCTCAATTACTGCCCCAGCCTGCTAGTCAACATAGCATTGGCGACGAAGGTGGGATGCAGAACTGAGGCGTTTTGAGGCGGTCACTAAATAGAGCGGTCACAACGACACGTCGCTCGCTGAATTCACTATTCTTTGACCTTCGCTGATGGGAAACAAAGAATGTCGACTCAACACACCTTCGCACCGTTTAATTTGCCCGCTGAGATGTGGGAATCGTATGTGGCAAGGTTTGAATGTTTTCTCATCACAAATGCATACACGGAGCTGTCAGGCGACAGAAAACACGCCTATTTTCTGGGATTTTGTGGGACTGAGATGTTTGAAACAGCGAGGGCACTTTTCGCCCCTCAATCCATACACACCGTGTCCTGGGAGGCTATGTTGGTCAAGTTAAAAGATCATTACGCCCTCCGCCTTCGCAATGTGCCCGGCGGTACGCCTTTTACCACAGAAACCAGGCAGAAGGGGAAACTGTCAATCAGTACGTGGCGGCGCTGAGGAAAGCAGCCCTATACTGTGAATTTTTTAATTTAGAGGACTACCTATTAGATCGCTTAGTTTTCGGGGTAAGAGATAGCTGCCTCAAACGCCGCCTACTTGCCATGCACGGCCTCACCTTCCAAGTTGCTCTGGACGAGGCTCGTGCGGCTGAAATGTCTTCACAGTCCCTAGCTGAGATGGACGTGGTCCTTCAGCTGCCAGACGAACTAACACTATCGACCCTATGTTAGAAGAGACTGAGAGCAAATTTAACCCGGATGACGAGATCTGCCACCTCAAAGAAGCGCAAAATAAAAACTGGTTCAAGGGTCGATCACCCTCACAAGCCCCTTGTATGGGCTGCGGAGGAAATCACCTGAGGGCTGCATGTAATTTTAAGGACGCCCTCTGTCGTCGATGTGGCCGGCGCGGCCACATCGCGAAGGTCTGTAGGGTGGGAAAACCCCCTCAGTGGCCATCTGGACAGTCGTCAAGCAATCCCTCTGTGAGAAGGCAGCCAGGAAGACCTTTTGATTCGAGGGATCATTGCTACGCCATATAACACAATAAATCTCCCAGTGAAACGTCCATTCATGAAACTCATAGATCCCCTGGTGAAAAAATCAGAATTACCGTTTGTACAGTAGGCGGGTCTTGCCCAATGGAAGTAGACATGGGTTCCGCTGTTTCCATTGTTTCCTGGTGCACTCTGAAACGACTCCTTCCGAAGATGTCGAAACGGCATCTGAAACCTTGCCCATTAGCACTGAAGGACTACCAGGGGGCTCCTATCCCTATTGTGGGCAAGGGTCATTTCAGCGTCCGGTATAAACAGTTTGATGGCCGTTTGCCCCGGTGGTAGTTGAGCAACCCCTTACGAGTCTCCTAGGGCTAGATTGGTTTTCCTCTTTAGGACTGTCAATTGGGGGCATTAACTCTATCAAGGACGATTTTGATTGTGACGCGTTGGTGCGAGAATTCCCCTCCGTGTTCGATGGAACATTGGGCACTTACAGAGACACTCCAGTTTCATTCAACTTGGATCCCCAAGTGGCTCCCATCCGCCTAAAGCCCCGGCGCGTGCCATTCGCCTTGAAGCCTAAAGTGGATGCTGAGTTGGACAAGCTGATCTCGCAAGGCATGTTGCAACCAGTAGATCATTCAAAATGGGAGGCACCCATCGTTACGCCTGTCAAGCCGGATGGCTCTATTCGTTTGTGTGCTGACTACAAATGCACCGTTAACCGTGCCTTGCCTGCCAATGCGTACCCGGTGCCCGTCGTACTCCTCCACTCCTCCACTCCCTGGGGAGAGGATCTATTTTTGCAAAGTTGGACTTATCCCAGGCATACCAGCAATTGCCTGTGGATGAAGCAGCCGCCGAAGCCCAGACTATCATCACCCGTCGGGGGACTTTCCGTTGCCGCCGGCTGCAATTCGGAATCAGTATTGCCCCTGGCCTATTCCAGAGTTTAATGGAACGGCTCCTACATGGCATCCCAGGAACCGTTCCATACTCCGATGATGTACTGATTTCCACTGCGAATTGCTCACCTGTGTAAGAGCTGTACTGTCTAAATTTCAGCAAGTAGGACTCAGAGTTAAAAAAGAGAAATGCTCTATCGCTGTACCACGGGTAGAATTCCTAGGGTTTCTCATCGATTCGTCAAGTATCCACCCTACCGCTTCTAAGACCAGGGCCATACAAGAGGCGCCGGCGCCTACAAACAAAGCGGAACTGCAGGCTTTCCTCGGCCTTTTGAATTTCTATGCTGTGTTCCTGCCACACAAAGCTTCAGTGGCCGAGCCACTTCACTGCCTCCTGGACTCGGGCGCCCCATGGGTCTGGGGTAGGTGGGAGTCGGTTGCCTTTGCCGCTGTCAAACACTTGCTTTTATCTAATGCCGTCCTCACACAATATTGTGAAAATTTGCCCCTTGTCCTGGCACGTGATGCCTCCCCTTACGGGGTGGGCGCCGTTCTGAGCCATAGGTTGCCTAATGGCTCGGAAGCACCTATTGCTTTCTTTTCCAGGACTTTAGCCGCCGCCGAGCGTCTTTATAGTCAGAATGACAAAGAGGTGTTGGCTGCCATCGCTGGAGTGAGGCGGTTTCATCGTTACATCTACGTCCGACACTTCGAGTTGGTGATGGACCACAAGCCCCTTCTGGGATTGTTGGCCGGGGACCATCAGACTCCGCAAGTGCTGTCTCCACGCATGACAAGGTAGACGGTGTTTCTCGCCACCTACGACTACTCCCTGACACATCGCCCAGGGAAGCACATGGCCCACGCTGACGCGTTAGCTGCTGCCCTCTGCCGGTCAGCTTGGAAGACCCTGCTCCCGCGACTACCGTCCTCAGCATCGAGGACCTGAACCTCCCTGTTATCGCCCTTGATATTGCTAGGGAGTCCACACAGGATTGGGGAATCTCCCGGGTTGTTGCTTGGGTTTTGAGGGACTGGCTGGGCGGAAAGGTTACTCCTGAGTTCAAGCCTTTAAAAGATCGTCATGTTAAGTTGTCGGTTCAAAGGGGTTGTTTATTATGGGGGGATAGGGTGGTCATTCCCCCATCGTTGAGGCCACCTGTCATGAAGACCTTGCATAGGGGCCACCCGGGAATAGTGCGCATGAAAGCGCTAGCCTGGAATTATGTGTGGTGGCCTGGAATGGACAGAGCCATTGAGGAGTGGGTAGCTACCTGCCCCCCTTGTCAGGCCACCCGAGCTGCCCCACCAAGAGCCCTGGTCAGGGAATGGGAAACCCCTGGGGCCCCGTGGTCACACAATCACCTCGATTTCGCAGGGCCCATAGGATGTTCCTGGTGGTGGTGGATGCGTTCTCCAAATGGTTGGAGGTACGTTTAATGTCATCCACCACCACGGAGGCTGTCATTAAAAGCTTGACAAGCCTATTCTCCCATGGGTTACCTGACTTGTTAGTTTCGGACAATGGCCCTCAGCTAACATCCGCAGCGTTTGAGGTCTTCCTAGCGAGTTTAGGAATTCGGCACAGCCTGATCGCACTGTGGCATCCGGCCAGTAATGGAATGACCGAATGCATGGTGCGCACGATGAAGGATACCTTGGTTAAATTGGGCCCGGGAAGTTTGCAGGCAAAGGTAGACGAACTACTGTTGACTCAGCATACAACGCCGTGTGTTGCCACCAATAAAAGCCCTTCTGAGCTACGCATGGGCAGGCGCCTAAGAACGACCCTTGACAGATTGTACCCTCAGTTCACGCCGGATAAGCCCTTAGATTCGTCTGGGTCTCCCTGTTCTTACAAAGTAGGAAGTCTTGTTTATGCTAGGAATTATGCAGGAAATCCCCTATGGCTGCCAGGAAAGGTGGTGGGCATAACCGGACCCTGTTCATACAGGGTAGAACTGGAGGATGGTCGATCGTGGCGGCGCCACATCGACCAGCTAAGAGCCAAGTGGTCAGCTGCAAACCTCCCCGAGCGGAGCGACAGCGTACCGACGGTCCCGAGGCCCAGCTCAGGGAAGCCAGCCCTGGGAGAGCAACAATCTCCACCCCCGGGCAACTGTGACACCGCCGAACCACCCCACAAGGGCTCACCTGCGTCTCCAGTGGAAGGGTCCGAGATGGTTCCCTCACCAGGGAAATCTAGAGTTCCTGAGCCAGACCCTGCAGTGGCGGGAAATGACCAGCAACCACTCTCGAGCGCAGCCGAGCTTCGCCGATCTGAGAGGGTCCGACGCCGTCCTGCGTATTTGCAGGACTACGCGTGCGCCAACTTGGCGGAAAGGGGTGCAGTGTTCCGGTGTCCCTCTAGGGGCCGCTCTAGGAGCGGAATTGTTGGCGAGTGGTGATTGGTTGTTCCTTTTGACAGCCGCATATTTAAGGAGCTGTCAGAAGCATTTTATCTCGGAAGCATTTTCCTTAGTTGTCCGCTGTTGTTGTTAATAAAAGTTACACCTTACCTGCCTCCGTGTCTCGCCTCAATTACTGCCCCAGCCTGCTAGTCAACATAGCATTTGGTACAACATGAAAGAAAAAAAACCTATAGATCACAGATTGTACATGCCAATTAGAGATCTTTCATGTGATGGGTGATGTTAGGCCAAGGAAATTTCACCCAAGGAAACCTTCAATTGCCCTCCACAGAATGTTGTATGTTAAAATTGTATGGAAAGCAGTGCAGCACAACATCTACTCAAATTATTCAGTAAAACTCTTGGGGGGGGGGCTTCAAGATTTGGAGAGGCATGATTTTATGCAGGCTTTAGGATGGGAAGATAGCATAGCAAAGCAGCTGTGTAGATGTGGCCATAGGTGAGCCGGACATCTCAAGGTATTTTTAGCAGCTACTGTAGTCCTATAAGCACTGACTAAGCATGCTGTTTGTTTTAATGATTTCAGTAAAGTTGATACCCACTTGAATCAGTGATATGTAAGAAAAAAGTTACACGCAATGGAGAAGTGATATCTTGACCACAGAAATTCAGCCAGTGAAGCTTTCATGGTCTAAAGAGTATCCTGAAGTTGAGGAAAAAAATGAAGTTGAGAAAGGCAAAATGGGGAATGTGATGGGAACAGAGGAAGCCAAAGAGACAATGGAAGTGGCTTTCTGAGGCAATTGATCCTTTTTGTTTTCTTTTCACTTCAATCAAACCAAAAGCAGAGAAGCAGTACAGAGCATTATGTGTTTTGCTGCAGGGCCTGCTTGAAAGAGTAATTTTCCCAAAGGAAACTACAAATATAAATTCCTTTGGAAGAACAATCTCCATAAGCCACTGCACTGACTTGAGTTTAGTCTGTATCTATGCCAGCACTGTCTCCTGTGATGATGAAAGAGCAGAATTGCCATCTTGTGGTTTTGTCTTCATCCCACCATCAAGCATCAGAGTAACAAGGGAAGAGAATCAGCCAAGATTCATCCTCTCTATTGAAGACACTTGCGCTCAGACTTAGCCGGCACAACCATTTGCATAGAAGTTGCTGTCAAGGCTCTGACTAATGAACTCAAGCAAATCAGAACTCTGAGACTTGACTCCTTCTCAAAGATCTTCTTTAATGAGTACATCATATCGGCACAGCTTCAATGGAAAACCAAATCTAAATCTTTCCCGTGGTTTCAGTATAATTAAAGTAGGAAATAACCTCATCCCCAAGTGTCACAGGTCACGTTGGCCAATTGGGTTAATTGGCGGGCTCTTCAGGCACTCCTTCTCCAACCTTATCTGTTGCCAGTAGAGATGACCTTGGTTCTCATGAGAAAGCTCTTTGTTGTGTCTAGTAATGCATTCCAACCTCCTTCCCCCTCTGTGTGGCAACTGAGGAACAGAAAGATGGTTGCAGCCAAGTTCAGTTCAAAGTTGACAGCTGCTTTGTGTCTATGCTCAACATTGGCTTTACTGACTGATTGGTGATTGATTGGCCCCACCCAATACCAAAATGATATTGTGCATCTCACAATATCAGATAACAAAATAAAAGCACTATAAAATATAAATATACACATAATACACAATATATATCAAAATTTATCTAATAAAGATGGGGGTACGTCTGGAGTTTCAGCTAAATAGGTTTTCTGACAATGGCTTAACTTGGTTTGTTTTGGAAGTCAGTTTTGCTAGTATTTCTCTGTATTTGACAGCCATTGACTTCCTTTCTATTAATTCCAGTGTGGATGATGTGGCCTGTCGGCCGCCGGCCCCTCCGGCAGCCAAATCAGATGAGGCAGAGTGGGAATCGGGGCCAGCATCAAGGCAATCTGAGAGCTCCGAGGGGGAAGGAGGAATGGAGCTGTCAGAGATAGAGACAGAGGCAGAGCCTGGGCCGTCCATTAGCCCCCAGATGGAGAGTCAACAGCCCCAAGGTCCGGAGGGGGCTGATGAAGAGGAGGAACAGCTGGGTCCTGTGCCTGATGCACAGAAGGCAGAGGAGAGGAGAGCAGCGGGACTCTATGGGCCAGTCCTCAGGACGGAAGAGCCACCGCTGCTAGCTAAGCCCCACCCTAGCTCTGGGGATAAAAGGTAGGGGGCGGAGACAAATAAGTGGCAGATGACTATTTGTCTCCCTGTTGGTCAGCCACTGATAGTCCGAACTTCTGAATCCTGTCTGGAACTGTATCGGAATTCTTTCTTGGAATCTGTGGCGCTGAGAGTCGGGCGTGCCTTTGGAGTGTGTGTATGTCTCCGCTACTGGAAAAAGAGCGGTTGCATCTTCCAGGACTTTCATTACGAGTATGGTGAGTGAGAGAGACTCCTGGTGTGTTTGAGCCATTTCAGGGGAAAGGGGAACGAGCTTCGCTTTCCACAGGCACTTAGAGACTTCGTTAGCCTGCTGAGAGAGAGAGAGACAGTCTCTGTGTCTGTNNNTGTGGCGAAGACGAATAGGTGTGGCAGACAACTATTCGTCTTCCTGTCGGTCAGCCACTGATAGTCCAAACTTCAGAATCCTGTCTGGAACTGTATCGGAATTCTTTCTTGGAATTGCAGTGCTGAGAGTCGGGCATGCCTTCGGGGTGTGTGTGGGTGTGTGTGTCCACTGCTGGAAAAAAAGCGAGCGCACCTTCCAGGACTTCCGTTACAAGTGTGGTGAGAGAGAGGGAGAGAGAGACTCCTGGTGCATTGGAGTCATTTCAGGGGTAAAGGGAGCGAGCTTTGCTTTCCACAGGCACTTAGAAACTTCGTTAGCCTGCTGTGCGAGAGAGAGACTCTCTGCTGGGGTTGCTGGCGCTCCTAATAAAGGGAACATTTAGTTAAAAAACCGTGTGCTTGTTGTGTTTGGGAACCGGGTCAGAACAGTGGATTGGATCAAGACAGGATCTCAATTAGTGCCCTTGCAACTTAAAACTGTAAAAAGCAAATATTACAAGCCTGATGGATGCTATGGGATTTAAGAAGATAAATCTGCAACTTGCACAGAAGTAGCCTAACCATAAAGGACAGTTATGCCATATATTTTCATTTTTTTGGTGTAATATATGCAGGCTTCTTAGACAGAAAAAAGCTTGAAATTTCTGAAATCCTGCTTCTGATATTGAATTTTGGACTTCTTGTTATTGCAGAATTGTACTTTATGTATTCCACTTCCTCTGAATCCTTCCTTCCTTTAAAATTGCATTCTCAAATATTTAAGCAGAAATCTCAGAGTACTGTTTGAAGCAAAAAGTATCTAGAATTGCAGGATATCAACAGTTCTCAAGATGGGGAGATAAAATATTTTCTGCAGTTTTGAGATGCACCAGTAGATGGTAGACAGAAAAATAAAAGAGTATCAGTAGAGTGGCATCCCATCTTTGAAATGTATTTTCACTGGAGGCCAGTAATAATAGCCAACATTGTCTGCTAGAAGTCTACTTCTTTTACATTAAGGTCTTACCATCCTTAGCTTGGCCATGCTTTTGCCCCTTAAATGCTTCTTTGTGTTACTATGATTATGATTAGTTTCTGTCTCAATATAAATTATGGTATAGAAATGACACCTATACTGGGAATCTACTGTAAGTGTCCTAAAAAAGTCTGAGGAATTTATGCTGGTCATATCAGCTCTGAACTCTTGACTTGTTGTTTATGAATGAGGATTGAATGAGCCAACAGCACTTAGTAATATGGACAGTCCACTCCAGCAGTAATACAAATAAATCAGCAAATTAAAGTTTGATTTGCTCATTTGTTTTTAATTGGGTGATGTCCTTTTGGAATTTATTTCATAACATTTCCAGGTACTTATATTAACCAGATTTCATGTGTGAGGCTGATATTAAAGAAAGAGTGCTTGAGTCACATATTCTTTGAAGAAGGAGAGCTTCTTTTCATTTTGTCATTTTATGTACTGCATTTTAAATCCATATTTAGAAATGCTTGCATAACAAGCAGTGTTTGTAAAAGATTATTTGGGCTAATGTCAGGATGGGAACAAGATAGAACAGGCATCAGAACAAATCTATACAGGAATTTTAGCCAATTGGCCTATTTTCTATCATAGCAACTGCTGAAAATGTTCTGTTCTGCTGAAAAACACTAACTTGCTGAGAAATAATGTTTGGGGAGAAGCAGAAGTGGATTCTTTTGTGAAGGAACATACAGTATGGTTCTGATACAATTAAAAATTCCTGAGCAAAGATAAACCCTTGCCTATATTCTGGCAGGTATTTATAACTATGTTGGACCAGAGCCCTAGTGGCGCAGTGGTTAAAGTACAGTATTTCAGGCAAACCCTGCCACAGCCTGGAGTTTGATCTTGATGGGGCTCAAGGTTGACTCAGGCTGCCATCCTTCTGATGTCAGTAAAATGAGGACCCAGATTGTCGGTGGCAATATGCAAATAATGCTCCGACATTATAACCACCCAGAGAGTGCTGTAAAGCACTATGGGGCAGTATATAAGCATAAATGCTATTGCTATGTTTTAGTGATTTTTGAAAAAGAATATTTCTTTAGTAGATTTTTAATTTATTTTATTATTACATAAATAACTCAATTTATTACATATGCAGTGAGCATATGTAATACTCCTTCCTCCTTCCTGCCCATAACAACAACTCTGTGAGGTGAATTGGGCTGAGGGGGAGTGACTGGCTCAAAGTCACTGGCTTCATGCCTACAGCGGGACTAGAACTAAGAGCCTTCTGGTTTCTAGTCTTGTTAACCACTCACTAAATTGGCTGATATGATGTTAATTACCTTTTTCTGGGTATATTTGCAAAAAAAAAAAAAAAAAGAGATTGTAGATTTGGGTAAAACTTAAGTTATGCTGAAGTACAAAAGTCCTTAGAAGAAGAAGGGAAAAAAGTGGTGTGTTAAGATGATTACCAAAATGTACTATGTAATGGTAAATAAAACCTGATTCTGTTGGAAATTGAATTTTGGGTATCTCCAGTTTTTTTTTTTACTTACTTTTGATTTATAAATATAAAAAATAATGCTTCTTGTTCTTGATTTTAGATCTTTCTGATACTGACTTTTGATTTCTAAATATACAAAATACTGCTTCTTGTTCTTGATTTCAGAACTGTATGATTAGTATCAGTTACTAGTTGGCCTTGGCAGCAATTTGTTTAGAACTAGTCGATGGAAATGCTCCAGTTCATGATGTTTTCCATCTAGCCTGTCCTCCAAGGATGCAATCCTTTATTTCTACACTGCCCCCTCCTACTGTACTCATTATGTGGGTAGGCTTATTTGAAGGAGATACAACCCTCCCTCACTTAATTGTTTAAAATATCTCAATAGAATTACATAGAATTTGCAGAAAGAAAGTTCTTGTATAAATTGGAGGAAGACCTGTTTAGTGGACAATGTTGAAACTTCAGACATTGCAAAAATGTTACGCAAAAAACCTATAGTTAATCAATCAATGCCAGCCTAGGTGGAGAGGTTTTGTTTTGCTTCATTTGTTCTAAATTAAATTGTATTTGCTGGGAAGATCACTTTGTAAGCATTTTTAAATAGGGGTGATTTCTATATATAAAATAGCTTAAGTTGACTTGGCAAATGTTTTATATGGCCATTGCTAATGTAACAATGGCACAACATTCATTCAGTGCCCTTTTCAGTATATTATCCTTTTGGAGATATATGTGATGGATTCCTTCAAAGCAGTATAATTGGAAAGGTCTAAATGATTTTTTCCCCATGTGATAAGAACAAGTAGATTGATTACTTCAACTTGAGCTCCATCAACCTGTGTTAACCAATTTTATGTATTCTGAAAATTCTGGGATTTGAAGTCTACACATCTGGATGGTACACATTTGAAGAATGCTGTTATAGTCAAATGTTCTAAACATTTCTCTGCTTCTTTCCCCATCTTACAAAAAAATTGAAACCAGGTTTGTTAATTTGTATGCTTATTTCTGCAGAATTCTAAACCACATATCAATTTAAAATGCGTCTTAATTCCATTTAACTATTTTGAAGAAACTTACTGTACCTCATGCAGCTATTGTTAGCTGCCACCTTATGCTTGCTGTGCTTCACTGCTATGCAGTGACAGACTGCCATGAACTATGGGGAGGGATATGCTTGGGAAATAGAAAGTAGAGGCTGTGCTTTCTCCAGACACTGCCTCAAGGTCACCCTGCTGGAAGAAGGAGGGAGCTGCATAACAACCTGCGTTTGGACTGACCATTATGAAAACATCTTGCATGGACTTGATTGGTTACCCTGGGGTGGGCAATGAGAGACAGTAAAGGGGGGAGAAAGTAGAACTTAGGGATTTTGATGCACAATTCTCAGTTCTGGCTATGTTATGCTGCAATACACTTGATCTCTAAAAAACCCATACCTTTCTCAACAAATGGAGCCCAGGATTGTTTTAATTTAGTAGTTCAAGTTGTGGGCAGTCTGACAGCTATAGTCTTCATCTGCTATATGACTCAGTATTCTAATTTAAGATGGTGGTTGTACATGTAAAATTGTTTTCACTTTCTTCAGAGTTATAAATACATATATATATATACATTAGATTTCTCCTGTGTGTGATATTTGCATCTTGTTTTGATATATTTCAACTGAAAATAATTGTGTGTTGAGAAACTTTGAACTTCTGTGATGGTTGTACATGTACAAGCCAGAGCTCACAGCAGTCAATAAAATCAACATATGCTTGAAATAACCTCAGAACTTTGGAATTCTAATCTAATTGAAAAAATAGGTGATAGCTAAAATCTGTACATCCGAAATTAGTGAAAATAATGTGTATCACATTTTTAAAATTACTTTCTATTAGCATTTTTATGGCAGGCTTAAAGGCATGTGAATCTTGAAATAGAAAGCTGAAACTTGAAATGAAGGTAGAGGCATGGCACATTGAAATACAGGCAAGGTTTTTCTCCATGGCTCCCTCAGGAGAGTCCAGGATGGGTAGCTCTAGTCCTCTAGCTCTATGACTGAGTTGAAATTCTGAGGCCCGCCTCCCTGTCAACGGTCCCCAGTTCTTCAACTCAGTCCGAGCTCTAGGACGCTCAGGAGATCGCGCCTGAGATATTTAGAGTTAGGTCTGTGACTTTGAAAGAAGAATCTCCCTGTTTTAGCTTGGAAAAGCAAAATACGATCGTTCCGTGCTAAGCTGTCAAATCAGCTGTTCAGCAGTGCTCTCCGCGGCTGCGGATTGAGTGAGGCGGCTGCCTCTTGCTTTTCTGATAGTCGGACGATGAAGAGGCTTGTCCCGGGCTCGGGGCTAGCTGGGTCGGCTTCCCATCGACCCCCTTTTGACGTGCCTGCTGTCCGGCCGCGGCCCTTGGCTCTCCGCTATGGCGGATTGAGCTTTGAGGGATCCGGTGGCCATTTTGGAATCGGCAAGTTGTGAGGGGGAAAAAGTGCTCCTTTAAAAAATCAAGCCTCTTGCCTGCAATTCACTTGGGCTACAGTCTGCCTTGACTGAACGGGACTTTGGAGACTTGGTGAGCCATTGGCCTTGTTCCCTTGGCTCCCCGCCTTTGGAGGAGTGGCTTGGAGGGAGTGGCCATTTTCTTTTGGCACAAAATATCAATTTAACTGTTTTTCGCCTATTAGCCACCACTGGTGCATCTGCTGAATTTACAGTCATATTATTTGTCTCTGATTGCCTCTGCAGTGGACAGATAGCCCATCTGGGCCTTAATTGGCTTTGCCCCTTTGGCTTTCTGCTCCAAGATCACAGTTTGGAGGGGGCAGCCATTTTGTGTCAGGCCGACTGGTAGGAGCCTGTGGAGGCCATTTTATTCATCATCTCCCTACTTTATTTGCCTTACCTCTTGGCTCTCTGCCTGGGTGAATAGTAGTTTTGAGAGGAGTCACAGCTGGGCTCAAGTTACATTGACACTGGACATTGTCATTGGTAGCCTCCTTCTGTCTGAATCTGAGGCCAGGAGTCCCTGCCCGTGGCTAGGGCATACTCCCTGCCAGGGAGCCGCAGCAGCTGCGCTACTGCATAAGACTGGCTCTTCCACTCTGCGGCTCTTGAGCCCCCTGGCCTTGACACCTCTGGACTGAACAGAGTGGTTCAGGAGAGGGAGCGGCAGCAGCGGTACACATAAGACTGCCTGATTTAGCGGCGAGGCCAGCACACATAGTCAGGGGAGTTTCTTCCCTATTAGCTAATTGATCCTGCTGACACCTACAGGATTGTGGCCCTAAGACCGTGGCAGCGGCAAGCCCTGGACTCCCTCTTGTAATTCGGGAGTATCAGGAGTACCAAGACTCTGAGCCGGCAGCGGTGCTTGCGAGTGTGTCTGCCCTTCTCTCACTGATGTCAACGATGGGAGACAACGGCGCAGGATCCAGCCGATTAGCTGAGGGGTCTTGGTCCCCTCAGTCATCTGGCAGGACTGGCAGAGCCTCTACCAAACCGAGATCGTCCAGCCTAGCAGCAGCCGCTAAAATGACGGCCAAGACTACAGCACACAAGAAGGATTCCAGAGAGGAGGAAAAAGCCGCTAAACAGCGCCAAAAGGCCCTGGACAGAGAATTTGACCAGGCAAAAAGAGTAGCCATAGAGAGGGAACCGCCGGCTCTTCAGACATCGGTCATCCCTGGATCTCATTTCTCCCCTATCGCTGTGCCGGTTCAGGGACATCAACTGAACCTTTATTTTATGCCGGCCAGGGCCTGGTCCCTCTCTGCGGGGAGTGATCAACTTCCCAGACAAGTGGCTCCGTCCATCCAGATGGTGGCTCAACCACAGGGTGTTCCCGCTGACGGGAGTAGCCTTGAGGGTGCATAGAGTGGCCCCTGAGGCATCCTTCACCCCGACTTCAGCGCGGCTTCACCAGGAGGGATCGCTAGAGCAGGAGGTGCCCCCTTTCCTCAGACAATAGATTGCCCAGGCAGTCAGGGAGGGGATTTCCCAAGGCCTCCAACAAGCCCATCAGTTCCCCTTGCCTGGGCCTGTCCCGGATGTTGGCAGGAACACTTGGGTTCCACCCAGAGAGGCTGATTACCAGGGTCCCTATTCGCCCGCCCAGTCAGACCGGGATCGTTCCTCCTTGTCAGAAGGAGAGGTGCAGGGGGAGGGAGAATTCTCTGACTGAACCAGAGCTCCCAGGCAGGCTGGCATTCAAGGGCCTTTTTAACCCAGCTCTTTTCAAGCCCCTCTTGATGAAAGCCCGCAGCACGGCACGCCTCAGGAAGAACCCTGCGCTCCTGGACACCCAATCGGAGGCCACTGAACAGGAAGATTTCCTGTTCACAGAGCAGGCCACTGAACCGGACGCCATTCCTATTTCACCAATGTTCCTGGACGTTATTCGGCGACAGTGGGCCTCGCCTGCTGCCACTATGAAACCCAGTGGCTCGGAACATACCTTGTTCAGTGTAGATTCCGATTTACTGGGATTGGTCCAGGTTCCCCGGGTGGACACTCCTGTTGCGGCACTAACCTCTTTGTCTGTTCTTCCCCCAGATGCGGAGTACGCCTTGAAGGCGGAGGAGAGGAAGCAGGAGATGGCACTCCGTAGGGCTAATTTGGCGGATTCTTGGGCAATACAGGCCTCGACGGCTTCCTCCTTTTTTACAAGGGCTTCTCTGCGGTGGCTGCGTCAGTTACAGGCCAGACTGCCACCTGAGGACCTGCGAGCCCATCAGGACCTCAGTAAGATAATAGTGGCCGCTGAGTACACTGCGGACGCATCTCTCTCTGCAGCCAAGTTCTCGGAGAGAGCCATGGCATCTGCAGTGACGGCGCGTAGAATGCTCTGGCTTCGCCATTGGAAGATGGATTCAAAAAATAAGTGGAAGCTGGTGGCGGCCCCCTTCGAGGGGGAATGTCTGTTTGGGCAGTCCCTAGAACCCTTTTTGGTGGAGAAAAGGGACAAGTGGAAGGTCCTGCCTTCCCTGGGCAGGCGTTCCGATTTCAGGTCCGCCCCATATTATAGATGGCCCTCCTTCAGGTCGGGGGAGGCTGGGGCTAGCTTCCCCTGTCAGCAGAGGCCCTTCTCCAACAGGTCTGGCTTCCAGGCCGACCGACCTGGGTTCGGCAGCAGGGGCAGACAGCAGCCTCAGGGCAAGCGCTCCTTCCGGGGCAACTCCTGACCGTTCCGCTGTAGAAAGTGACTGCATGCCCTTTCCACCCATCGGGGCCGCCTCGGTCTATTTTCGGACCACTGGAAGGACATAACGCAGGATGCCTGGGTCAGAGAGACCATATCATCCGGTCTCTCCCTGGAATTCCTCTCCGCCCCTCCGAGGTTTTTCCTCCGCTGTCCCATTTCCAGAGACCCGGCGAGATGGGTGCTCATGGAAACGGCTATCCAGCATTTGCTGGAGATTCGGGCCATTCAGCCAGTTCCTCCGGACCAGCGGGGGACAGGTTTCTATTCAGTGCTCTTCATAGTACCCAAAGCCTCGGGGGGATGGAGGGCAATTCTGAATCTCAAGGGCCTAAATCAACATCTGGTCTACTGGAGGTTCAAAATGCACTCCCTCCGCTCTATACTGGAAGGCATTCGGGAGGGAGATTTCCTAGCTTCGGTAGATCTCACAGAGGCCTATCTGCACGTCCCGATTCACCCAGCCCACAGGAAGTTCCTGAGGTTCTGCTATGCCGGCCAACATTTTCAGTATACGGCCCTCCTGTTCGGGCTGGTTTCAGCCCCCCGGACATTCACGAAAATCATGGCCGCGCTGGCTGCCTACCTCAGGTCGTTTCCCATCCACATCCAGTGTTACCTCAACGACCCTTTGATTCAGGCATCCTCACATCTACAGGCGGAGCAGGACTTGGACACCATGATCCGGGTCCTTCGGGATCAAGGGTTTTCCGTGAACCTGGACAAGTGCCACTTGATTCCATCAACAAGAATGGTGCATCTAGGAGCTCTTATCGACACTGTCACCGGACAAGTCTTTCCCAGGAGAGGCAGGACGGTATCAAGGTTCTGTCCAGTCAGATCCTCAGAGACAGAATAGCTCCCTTGCTGTCTTTGTCCCAACTCCTGGGGAAGATGATCTCCTCCATCAACATTGTGCCTTGGGCACGCTTCTATGCATGACCACTCCAGTGGTTCATGCTCCCCTTTCAGAGGGCGGGTCACAGCACCTCATGGACACATGTGCGCGTGCCATTAGAAGTGCTCCGCTCTCTCCACTGGTGGGGGTCCCGGGCCATGTTGTAGGGCTGCTCCTTCAGGGAGCAGGACAGACTGACGATAACGACTGATGCCAGTCAGTTTGGCTGGGGGGCTCATCTCGGCTCACAGGTGGCCCAGGGTCGGTGGTCCCGACAGGAGCTCCAGTATAACATCAACTGGCGGGAGCTCCGGGCGGCCCGCCTCGCTCTCAGAGCTTTCAGCGAGTAGATTACGGGTCAGCATGTCCTCCTGCTCACCGACAATGTGACCACCATGGCACATGTGAACAGACAAGGGGGGACGAGGTCGAGGGCCCTCATGGAAGTGGAGTCTCTGTGCTTGTGGGCGGAGACTCATTTGTTGTTGCTCAGAGCGGCTCATATTGCAGGAACCTCCAACGTGCAGGCCGACTGGCTGAGCAGAGCCACTGTGGACCAGTTGGAGTGGCGGCTTCACCCCAGCTTGTTCGAGGACATGTCTCGCCGATTCGGGCACCCAATCCTGGACCTCTTCGCCTCTCCGTCGAATGCCCACCTCCCCAGGTTCTTCTCGAGATTCCCGACCCCGGGGGCGGAAGGTGTGGACGCTCTGCGATGCCCTTGGCCCAAGGGGCTCTTGTATGCCTTCCCGCCTCTTCCCCTCATCCTGGGGGTGGTGCGGAAGGTTCTATCGGAGAGGGCGGAGGTACTGCTGGTGGCTCCCCATTTGCCCTGCTGGCTGTGGTTCGCCGACCTGGTCGGCCTGTCCGTCGCCAGACTGTGCAGGATTCCCCCAGACAGGGTCTCCCTCAGCCAAGGTCCCGTAATCCATCCAGAGCCTCAGTGGCTCCAGTTGACTGTTTGGAGGTTGAGTGGAGGCTCCTGAAGCAGGAGAAGTTCTCCACAAAGGTCATCTCGATGATCCAGGCGGCCAGGAGGCCTTTGACCACGCGCATCTATGATGCAACTTGGAGGACCTTCACGGGCTGGTGCGCCTTAGCCCACCTGGACCCCATGGGGGTGGCAGTGGCAGACATTCTTGAGTTTTTGCAGGCTGGGTTGGACAAGGGGTTGTCCCCTAACACTGTGCGACGTCAGGTCGCCACATTGTCCTCAGTGTTGCAGGTGGGGGATTTGGTTTCCCTAGCCCATCATCCCAGGGTACGGGCCTTCCTGCGGGGGGCCTCCAACTTGAAACCCCCTGTCCACCGTTATCCTACCTGGGACTTGACCAGGGTTTTGCAGGCACTTACCAAACATCCCTTTGAACCCTTGAGGGAGACCAGCCTACGTCTGTTCTCGTGTAAGGTGGCGTTCCTGGTGGCCGTCACGTCTGCCAGGCGGATTTCAGAGTTGGCGGCGTTATCGGTGCGAAAGGACCTATGCGAGTTTCACTCGAACAGGGTGGCTCTGCGGTTGGACCCCGCCTTCCTTCCAAAGGTCAATTCCTTGTTTCACCAGGCACAGGAGTTGATCTTGCCAGACTTCTGTCCCAGGCCTCGGCACGCCTTGGAGCAGACCTGGCACACTCAGGATGTAAGGCAGGCCCTTCGCATTTATATCTCCAGAACCGCTTCCTTTAGGAAGACTGAATCCCTGTTTATGTCCTTTCAGCCGTCAACTCTAGGCCACAGGGTCACGCCTTCTACGGTGGGACATTGGCTACGGGCGTGTATTGCCTGTGCCTATGAACTGCAGGCACTCCCAGTTCCCCGGGGTATCACGGCTCACTCAACAAGGAGCCCGGCCACGACTGCGGCCTGGGCCACCCAGGCCTCAGTGGAAGAAATATGCAGAGCTGCGACGTGGACTTCTCCTTCGCCGTTCATTCGGCATTATCGGTTAGACACTTTTGCATCAGCAGAGGCGGCCTTCGGCCGGAGGGTCCTGCAGAGGGTGCGCGAGGATGAGGGGGCCCAGGACCAATCGGACGCCCACCCTTAGTGCATGCCAAGCTTTGGTATGTCCCATCCTGGACTCTCATGAGGGAGCCATGGAGAAGGGGCGTTGGTCTTACCTGACATGCCCTTTCTCATGGCGATCCGAAGGAGAGTCCAGACCCTCCCGGTGATCCTTGTTCCTGGCCCCGGTTGAGGTTCTCGGTGGACTCGGAATGACTGTGAATGGTCCGTGGTGCCCAGCTGGTCAGGTAGAATTTGGGAGGTGCGGATTCCTGGAGGACCTGCGATGTCGCATCGGCTTCGTTTCGGACTGGGGACCGTTGACAGGGAGGCGGTCCTCAGAATTTCAACTCACTCATAGAGCTAGAGGACTAGAGCTACCCATCCTGGACTCTTCTTCAGATCGCCATGAGAAAGGGCGTATCAGGTAAGACCAACGCCCCTTTTCTTGGAATTCACTTGGAAAAATTCCATGGAATAAAATGTATGGCATTTTTATTTATTATTACTTGTTTATTAAAATAAGTAAAATTGTCCATCTAAATGGTTTAATGTCATTATGGTGAGGCAAGGGGAAAAGGCAGAAAAAAGAGATTGGAGCAGGTTTGGAGAGTTCTTAAGTGTGGTTAGGAGATGAAAGATAAATCAATCATCTCCATGTTAAATGCTTGGTCTGTAGTGCAGAAATTTGAAATAAAATGTAGGAACAAAAAACAAATGAGTATGTGGGAGCCTCAGCATATGTGAAGCATGCCACATAAATGAGATCCCAGAGAAGTACACAATTGGAAAGGAAGTAGGAATTCAGTGAGGAAAGCTATAGAAAAGTGGGAGTCAAAAACAAACATCAGCCTGAAATAAAGTTTAAAAAAACAAAAGACATACTACATAAGTCAACATGGATGAAGACATGGTATCTTGGCTTCATACCATCTATAAAATTTGCAAGTTTAGACTAATACATTTAGGCTCAGTCTGGAAGCCAATTCAGATGGAAAATGCTTGCATATTGGGATGATATCAGCCAATCCTTGTTTAAGGAGTTTTAGAAGCTGGTACATGCACCTTTTGAAATCTGAAGTGCTGCACAGCCATATGAATTTATCCTACTTGTAATCTTTTATTTCTCTTCTAATAGAAACATAAAAGAAAATTAAATGTGCAGGAATCCTTTTGGCCCAAGGACATCTTAACACTGTAAGTGGAGTTGTGGATATCTCTGATAAACAGGAAAATATATATATATATATAAAAGTACATGGAACTGAAGACAAGCATAATGTAATACATAAAATAATACATTGTTTTTGCTTTTTTGTGCTTTTATGCATTAATGTAGCAATAGTTAAATAAATAATACACTGTAGAATCATTAGTAGCTGATTAATTATCTGAACCAGTTTCTGCTGTTACTGCCAGTTGGAAGCTAAAGGGATAAAAACTGGAATATCTGGAAGACACTAGATTGAGAAAGACTGTCCTAGCGCTATTATCTGATATAGTACTTTGGAATTTTCTAATTCTCTTTTTTAATATTAAATGAAGAGCTGCCTCTCTTGATCAAACACCTAGAACTAGAAATATTCTTACATCAAATCTGAACCTGCCAAGTGAAATAGTGATTAGTAAAGCAAAAATAATGGGGAGTACTTGTCTTGAAGGATGTGAGGATTCTGTTAGAACCAGATTTTTACAAGTAAAGCTTGAAATAAGTGAATGCATTGTTCTGCCTCTGTTCCAAGTTTAGATTCAAAGCTGTAGATGTCCTTGGTGGGTCCTTATTGGTTGCAGTGATAATTAATGGAGTGCTGTTACAAGTCACAGTCTGCTGTCACATTCGATTCTTAGTGGGATTGATGGCTGTTGAAGCTGAAATCTAGTAGTTACAAGTTAAATTGCAAGTTAAATGCCTTAAGTTTTATTACAGATACATTTATTCTAAGCATTTACACTGTTTTAGGCACTAAATAATTCTACTGACAGTGAATATTAGTGTAATAGAAACTCTTAGAATACTTTTATAGAGATTAGATTCTTTACAGAAAAGTAGCACTGGACCTTGTAATGCCTGCTTAGTTCCACTAGCCCACAAATATACCATGGTAGCTGAATAGATAATAATAAAATCTAGTTAAAATGGTAGCATGTCTCCAAGTTCAAAAAGATAATTCTGGTCCAGAGCAATAGAAAAACCTTTCCAGATCTTTGGATTTGTATCTGTTATTGTGTAAATTTTTGAAGCTCTGAATTGATTTGAACCAATTCTGAATGTCAAATTCATTTCACAAATTGAATAGACAGTTTTATTAGATCCATTTAATCAAATATGTCCAAATCAATTTTGTCCAATTCAGGCACTTTTGACAAATGGGCATGTATGTATGTATTTTAATCATTGTAATTGGTACACACTGAATCTGATATGAATGAAAGATTTGGTTCAAATCAGTTTGGATGTTCAAATTTAATAGGCTTATTTTCATTTAAATTGAATAGGACCTGTCTTCCATTCTACAGATGTCCAAACCAGATGATTTGGACATCCAAACAAGATGGTTCCAAGATGGTGGCAATGGAGGAAGTATTGTTACATTGCGGGGAGAAAAGTTGCTATTAAACTAAGATAAAACAGTAGGAGGCGAGATTGAGAGGGAAAGATAAGTCATAGAAAAAGAAAGAAAGACTGGAGAAAAGAAAAGGAGATGAAGATTGGAGAAATTAGGAGAGAGAGAAGCCCCAGACTGGGGGCAGCAAAACCAACCAGCGGAGAACAAAGAGGCTAACTGGTGAGCGAGTGGGGCCAGCTACGGAGCAGGGAGGAAAATCAGCTGTGGGGTGGAGAGGCCATCTGTGATGACCCTAGGACGAGGCATGGAAGAAACACAGCCAAAGAACAGTTCTAACTCGCCTTTATTGCTCCAACTTTCCCCCAAATGTCCCCATGTTTCCTGCAAGTCCTGGAGCAAAAGCTCCCACATGCACCTCCGACAGCCTCTGGCTGTGAGTAGTCCAGCAAACAAAGTTAGCAATGCAGCAAACAAGGCAAGAAGTCCAGTAAGCAAAGTTAGCAATGCAGCAAACAAGGCAAGAAGTCCAGTAAGCAAAGTTAGCAAGGCAGCCAACAAGGCAAGAAGTCCAGTAAGCAAAGTTAGCAAAATCCAGACGTCGGCAACGGCACGCAAGCCTCCAAGAAATCAGTGTTTGTTGGAACTTGCGAATATACAGCAACAACAAACCTTGGTTCACAGCTAAACTTAAGCAGCTACGTCGTTCTAAAGAGGAAGCCTATAGAAAAGGTGATAAAATGCTGTACAATCAGGCCAGAAATGTATTAACAAGGGAGATCAGAGCAGCAAAAAGAAGCTACTCTGAAAAGCTAAAGAATCAGTTCTCCAGTGAGGTTGCAGGATAGGCCAGGAATGGGTGATGACTTCATCCTTCTGCCCAGAGACTGAGTCATAATTTTCATAGCCACACCCCGTTGCCTCTCTCCCTGCTCCAGTTATCGACTCAGTCCTTGCCAGAGAGAGACGCTTCGCTTAGTGGCTGCTCGCCTCTAGGCAGAAGATAGAGTCATTATCCATTCTGGGACTGTTCGATTGACTAGGAGTGTTTTTGGACATTGGGCAGGTTTGATTTTGGCGCCTCGAGCTCACGGTGACAGACTCGGCTTGATTGATTCTGCGCGCTCTGCCCTGTCAGCGGATTAACTGCCGCCCGCCTGACCCTGCCGGGTTCGGGCTTGGGCTCTGGGAGCAGGCTACCCCGGATCAGCTCGGACGCCGCCCGCATTTTTAAGTTCGGGGGGGAGGCTTCTCCTTCCCGTTGCTTTGCGATTCCCCTGTCAGCTTCCCTGACGGCGCAGGCTTCCCTGGGTCCGCCCCAGCCACCGCCCGTGACCAATGGCTCCGCTGAGCCGTTTCTTCTGGCGATCCCTCATTTTAACTGGAGCAGGCTTCCCTGGGTCCGTCCCAGCCGCCGCCCACGCTCGGGTCGCCCTAGATCGGCTCCCTCGAGCCTCAGCGGGTCTCTGATCCAGGAGCAGGCTACCCTGGGTCCGCCCCAGCCACCGCCTGCAGAGACGCTTCAACAGAGACTTTCCCGCGCTTGAGCCTTGACGGAGCAGGCTACCCTGGGTCCGTCTCAGCCGCCGCCCGCCTGACTTGCTCTGCTTTGGTCTGTGACTTTTGCTCTTATCGAGCCTGTTCCCTTTGCTACTTCTCCAGCTGCCCGATTAAAAAAAATTTCTGTCTGGGCAGCCGGGCTGTTCTTAATGGTCGCCTTGCTAACGATTCCAAAATGGCGGCCCGTCAAAGTCCCTCTGAGCAGGGACACCCTTCCAATGAGCCGGGAATGTCTGCCACCACCAGCAAGGGTGGAGCCAGGCAAAGACAGGCTGGGGGGTATCCAGCAATAGTGCCTACCTCCAAGTCAGACCAGAAGCTTGCTAAACGGAGGTTGAAGGCTATAGAGAAACAAATCTTGAGAGCTGAAAAATTGCAATCCTCGGAGCTGTCAGTGGCCAACCAATCAGGAGCCAGCTCCTCCCTCCCTGCCTCTTCAGGTCATTTGGCTCCTCAAACAGCAGAGGGAGCTGCTGAGCTTTCCAGCTCACAGACACTGATGTCTGTTGCTGAGACTTTCGAGGATCCATTTGCATGCTCTGCTCCCCTGCG